>JAQOWZ010000106.1:338969-475248 GCA_035578165.1 Stenolophus ochropezus | reverse complement strand
ACGCGCTATCTCAGAGTGGTAGTCTAGAATCCAGCCCATGTAGCTTAAAATATACAACGTATTCATCAAGAATAGGTAAAATCTGACTTTATTTTTGTATATATCAATATAAATATTTGCTTCCGCGCCCGAATTCTATAATTCTTTATCATATTTTAGCTAAAAGAAAACATTGCAACAAGAAAATTGCTATTTCAAGAGTGGTAGGTATACTACAGTCCAGCCAATGTAGCTTACAATATACAACGTATTCATTAAGAAAAGGTAAAATGTGACTTTATTTTTTGTAAAAAGCATATAAATATTTGTAACAAGAAAATTGATATTTTAAGTGTGGTAGGTATTCTAGAATCCAGCCCATGTAGCTTAAAATATACAACGTATTCATTAAAATAACATGTTTATTATCTGATTCGTACCACGTTTTGGTCACTTTTGCATGTCCTATGGGGTCAGTCGACTTGGCCCCCCCCCATTGAATATATTTCTGTCAGAAGCTAGCTCCATATTACTGCGCCAAATAATGAGAGTTACATTCGGGGGGGGGGGGGGGGGGCAAGTCGACGCCAGCCTCTTCATTAACGATATTTGACCTGAAAAACAAGCTCCACGTACTCCTAACCTAGCTCCAGCTAGCTCCAATATAATTAAGGCTAGCACCTAACCGGTCAAAAAGTTATAAGCAAACAAAGAAAAATTCTATCCCCGCCTTTGCGTTATTTTATTTTTAGAAAGACACCATTGAATTTTCCTAAGCTAGCACCAGCAAGCTCCATTGAAAAATTAAACAATATTATAATTTTTAAAAACATATGGCGAGTTCAATTCGGGGGGGAGGGGGGTCAGATCGATGTTAGCCCCCTTATGGTGGAGTTTTGATTTCAAATGCAAGCTCCTGATGCATCAGAGCTAGCACCAGCTAGCTCCGGTAATAACTGACCTAGCACCACCTTAATAAGGGTGTGGGAGTCTAATACATGTTAGCCCCCCATTGTAGGAATTTACATTTCAAAAGCTAGCTCTAGATGTATCAGAGCTAGCACCAGCTAGCTCCAGTAATAACTAGCCTAGCACCACCTTAATAAGGGTGTGGGAGCCTAATACATGTCAGCCCCCCCATTGTACGAATTTACATTTCAAAAGCTAGCTCCAGATGCATCAGATCTAGCTCCAGTAATAACTAACCTAGCACCACCTTAATAAGGGTGTGGGAGCCTAATACATGTCAGCCCCCCATTTTACGAATTTACATTTTAAAAGCTAGCTCCACATGCATCAGAGCTAGCACCAGCTAGCCCTAGTAATAACTAACCTAGCACCACCTTAATAAGGGTATGGGAGCCTAATACATGTCAGTTTCCCATTATACGAAATTACAGTTCACATGCTAGCTCCAGACGCAATACAATAAATTTATATTTATTGATTACATAAAACATTTGGTTACATTTGCTTGAAGGAAATTTTATTTCCCATATTAAGCATCCATGGCCCGCTTTTTGATTTATACGCTGTAATTGCAAACAAAATTAGGGAAAATTTATTCAGTAAGAAAGTTTATTCTATATTTTGCTTATTAGAATTAGAGCCGGTATTTCCACCTCTGGTTAAAGTGCGGGTTACCTTAACCGTCGGTTAATAGAAAAATATCGCATCGAAATAGTAAATAACGTACATTTTTGACAATTTACATTATATTTTCGATATGCGATATTTATCTCTTAACCGATGGTTAAGGTAACCGGCACTTTAACCAGAGATGAAAAAACCGGCCCTTAATATATTTTTTTAAATAAAATTCAAACTGATAATTAAACACCACAGACCATCTATACTGCTGACCGGACAATACGTGTTATTTTTTAAAATTTAGCTCCTACCGATGTATCAATTAAACTAATAAGCAAAATAGGTCGGTAACAGTGGGATATTTAAACTGGTTCCTGGAAGTACTACGGATTCATATACCGTGTACCGTGTTTACCACGGAAATGTTGACATAGGCGATTACCACGTTAGATTTAAAATTAGTTCATAACGCTTTTCCGGATATATATAAGGACAACTAAATTTCTTGGTTTACTTACTTCAAATAAAATTACATTAATTTACTTAGTAATAATGTGGGTTTAAAGCATATTTAAATAAAAATTCATTAAAATAAAATATTATTTGACAGAAGTGTTCTTTAGATTTTGTTGTAATGTTTGACATTAATGAATTATAATTTATAAATTAATTATGTTTAAAAATATTTTTATGAGAATAAATTATATTTTAACCAGAAAATTTATATGAAAATGTACTATTAGAAACAAATAAAAAAAATTGGAGACACGAAGGATCGAACTTGAGGTTATGAGAAATATTAAAACAAAACGTATCTGCACTTCTGTCAAACTAAATTTTGTTTTATTCAATTTTTATTATCTGAAATAGGTAATTCTAAGAATATAATGTAATTAGCCGAAAAAAGGATGTGCCAAATTTGAATTTAACATGGTAAACGATCATGTCAACATTTCCATAAGACGCACGGTATAATAATTATAAATACATTTCAAATAAAAGAAAAATGAAAGTTTAAATATTATTTTATTTATTGAAATCAATAAATCCAATCTATTCATGTTTTGTTGCTATTTGTGTCTTAAAATAATGTACGGAGTTCTTCTACTGCTAGTGAGTTGGTTATACATTCTTCGTACATACAGCGGATAATCTATTAAATAAATAAACAATTAAAATGTATGATGACGTTGTTTACATTTTGTAAATTAATTTGAATATCATAAAATTTTGAAACTTACTTGACTCATGATAAAATTCATTAAAGTGTCAGGGGATGCTAAACAGGTATAGTTCATGTCACGTAAGAAAAAACTGGCACTTCAGAAAACGAAAGAAAAACCGAAAACCATTATATCTGCTATCTCTGTCCTACACAATGTGTAAGACAGAGACACTAAATATTTTGCTAGTCGGTTTTTCCTTCGTTTTTGAAGTGCCATTTTTTTCTTACGTGACATGAACTATAGTAATTTATAATTTACTGACATTTTTATTTTTCAACCTGCAGTTAAGGATAATGGCACCTAATTTAAAGAAATTGATTAAAACACACAGCAGACATACGAAATATTTTATTACTATTGGTACAAACACAACGCTCGATATTAACAAACCTATGTAATACATGATGTGTCAGGTATTTGGGGACAATAGTAATAGATTTTATCCAAACAATATTTTTTTTACATATCAATATGGCGGTCAAATACATATTTTAAAGCTTAATATTATATTTATATATTATATATATATATATATATATATGTATATATATATATATATATATATATATATATATATATATATATATATATATATATATATTATAAAACGTACCATGAAATTTTGAAACTAATTTTTAAATAAATTGGGAAAAAATGTTTTAAAACTTTTATTTCAAACATTACAGATTCTTATGGTATTCATAATTATTGAAAATTTGTTTCAAAGCATAAGCTCTTATTATTTATTTAAATATTTTTATTTTTTATTTTGATTGAAAATCATTTTTATAAAACTAATAATAGCTTATGAATGCAGAACAAAACCGTAATTTTCAATTTTAAAATTAAAAAATATTTCTCTGAATAAAATAAATTATCATTTAGCCCAAGAACCTACCTGATACATCCAGTCTCATTATATAAGCTGATTTGGTAATCTAACAAATAAAAACATATTTATATGTGATAAGAAAACAACATAAGTCACAAGATATAGTAATAAAAAAATACTTATATAAATACGAAATGACCAGGCGGAATCTGTTAAAACTTTATGGTCTGATTATCAAAAGTTACTGTACAGTGGACTTATGGAAAAAAAGCAAGAAAATACAAATAAAATGACACGAAACTTTTTCCGTCCGATGCATTATATTTTATGATGTAACGCAAAATTAAATTTTTAATTTCTGACATCTGACCGGGCTCGGTAACTTTTGAAAATCATTAACCAAGTTTTCCAGGTATTCTTCCCGTGATAGTCTGCATCTAGGATTTTTATTTAGTAAAGAACAAACCATAACAATTGACTATAGTAAAGGGTGAAACATAATCTTTTTTTAATTTTAAATCATTATACAGTTCCCATTTTCCTTTATGCCTCAAAGTATAAGTTACGAAATGGCCGACAGAACTTACATTGCGCATGCCTTCATAACCTATTACTCCTCCAACAGAAAAGTATCATCATTAATATGTAATTTACTTTGAATTGACATTAAACTAGTGGTAATCTCACAAGTATGTGTTACACAATTAAGTGGTTCAATAAATATGTAATTATTGATATTAACAGTTTTTTCTAAATATTTACTTTTATACAGCTGACAGATTTTCCGAATATTAGTTTTTTCAACATATTCATTTACACTATTTTGTAAGCAAGATATGCCATCAAGAGGAAATGATATAAATTTTAAATATTCCACTTCTTCATTTTGGCAGTTTATGCATTTATAATTCTTGGTACCCATGTTGATACCAATGAATACATTGGAAAGAATATTTGGTAGAGTATCTTCACAAGCAACTTCCCAAATATTTTCTATTAACTTGTTAATTCGTCCTTCGAAGTATAAAATTTGCGCTCGTAATTTATACACGTGAGTATTCACTCTCCCATGGACTATTTTATGTACTAAACATGAAAATTGATCTTTATTTTCTTTTGTAGTATTTATAAAGTTTTTAAAATTGGCACTGTCACAATACGCTGAGCAAAATATTTGAGCTACTGAATTGAAGCCACACGTATTGCTCAGAGTTATTAATTTTTGATCGATTAAAATAGGTTTTCTATGCACAACATTGCTGTTCCTCAAAAGCCCTATTGTGCGCAGCCTTTGTGGCTTTTGTAAGTCTATGTGCATAAATTCAGATTCTGGTTCTAAATACGACTTTCTTGGACGTTTTCGAGGGGAAACATTTTTTCCCATCCAATTTTCTTGCGCAGTAGATTCTAAAAGAGATTTGTCTTCTAATCCATGTTTAAAACAACTTCTGCAAAATTGGCTTCCTTTGTATGTGGCGACACAATTATTATTGTTGTGCATATTTACGTTACACAATTCACAGTTTAAATTACTGTTAGCATCGATTGAAAGATCACAGAAAGCACAGACAGGTTGTTGGCAATCATATTTTTTATCTAAAATTGTAAATATATAATCATGTCATCAGTTTACAAAATGTATCAAGCGTCCGTCTAACCCATTTCTCTTAAATATACTACATGTGTGAAAGATTATCAAAAAAATTACATTTTATTTACATGTTGTACATTCGAAAAAAAAAAAATTAGTGGAGGGTGCTCTGATACAATATAATTATGTTACAGTGTAAGTTAGAAATCAGTGAATAATAATAACCGTTACTAACAACTGGTTCAAATTTTTAAAATAACTAAAATCTAGACTACTCTATAGTAGTGTAAGTTAGATTAGATGGAATGTATTTTTAGAAACTTAGCTTTAAGTTTTTCCTGAAATAATGTCATAGATATTTTTAACTTATTTGTTGTTTTTCTCTAATAATCTATACAGGTGTTCATTTTAAGTGGTAGATTATTGCTATCTCGAGAATTATAAGAGATACAAAGTTGCTTAAATTAGCAAACAATTTCTTTATCACAAGACAATTAAAATAAGCAAAACGAAATTTTTTTCTACTAGTTGTTTTGAGATATAGGAACCAACATTCTTATTTTAAATGGAAAACCTATGTATTTTAACATATTTAAAATCTGATTAAAATTATAAATTTAATTAATTGATTTTTAGTTAAAAAATAAAGACCCTGTATAAGCAATAAAAGTTTGTATATTTAGACTTGAAAATAGCAGTTGCTATGAATAAATAAAATTCAAACTTCAAATTCAAACAAATTTTAGGTTTTTTTTACATGGTTTCTGTTATATTTATAAATAGCGTGAACAAGGGGCCGATTCTTGAAAAAATGAAAATGATATGAGAATGAGATGAAAATTTTTCTTCTCATTTCACATATATCATAAATATCAATTCTTGACTCATCTATCTATTGAGCCTTGGTTCTACACGTGAGAAATTATCACACATCACTGGGGTTATTCTTTAAAAAATTGAATTTTGTTAATGTCATTGTCATCTACAAATGTCAAAGTTGCAAATGCACGTTAAAATACATAATTTTATAATATAATAATCAGGGTATAGGAAAAAATCTATCTAATGCCTGAACATAGGAAATTCTTTATATAATATATTTGTGCGCATCCTAAAGTAATTTTATTTCAAAATTTACGTCACAAGATCAAATGATATTGTGGAACGACTAAGAAAACGAAATAAATAGCATTGTTGGGACAAATAAAACATAACGCAGGAAAACCTCATATATAAACGTTAAATTTTACACATTTTAAAACAATTATAATTTACTTTTGAAAAAGTAGCTGAAATTCTTGATGCAGGAACTAAATTCTTCTAACGAAAGAATTGACAAACACGTAACTCGTTTATTTAATTTAAATAAACGTATAAAAGTTTGAGCCTTCTGAGAATTGAAAAGAATCTTCGTTCATATAAAATTTCCTTTTTTTATCAATCCTTACATCTATAAGAACTTGGAGAGCTGCAGCAACTTCTAATTTATCTACCATATTGATATGTCTATAAACAATATTTTATTTATAATAATGATATAGATAATAATAATAAACTATTTCTATAAAGTTCTGTTATTAAAAAAAATATTAATAAAATATTTTAATAATCATAAAATCATACGTAGTAGATGTATTTATCGACATACACAAAATAAATAATTTCCAGTCAAATTACATTTAACCACCGAATATGATAGTGACATTTTATAGCGTGGTGAGATATAAATGATATGATATGATACAAAAATTCAAGAATTCAAATTTTCATCTCACGCATGTGACTTATTTTATCACTTATGAGATTTTTTCACATTTCAAGAATTGGCCCCCCCACGCAGATTTTGAGTTTTAATTCTCATTTATTCATGGCAACTGCTATTTTCAGGTCAAAATACAAACTTCTAATGCCCACAAAGAAACATTATTTATTAACAAAAACTCAACTTTAATAATATCTTTGGGTTTGCACTTTTATGTAGATTTCAAATATGTAGAAATATATGTGTTCCTATCAAAATAAAAAAGTTAAATCCTATATCTTGAGAACAACAAATTGTTTGCTAATTTAACCAACTTTGTATCTCTAATAGTTCTCGGGAGAGCAATAATGTACCACTTAAAATGAACACCCTAGCAGTTGTTACAAAACACAACTAGAAATTACTGAAATGTATTTCGATATATTCTCGAAATACAAGGGATAACAAATTATTAAAAAATAAAAAATTCAACAAAAAATGTTTTTGCGGCAGTACCTAATTACCTATAAAAATAATTGAAAAACTTTAAATGTAGCGGTTTGAAACTGGATCATGTTACAAAAATATGAATTTTCGCGGTTGAGTACTGTTGACACAGTGACGTTACAGACGAACCATATTCATACATTTTCAAACCAAGTTCCCGAGCAAAATGTGATTTGAAAGATAAGAGGGGATGATACATAACATTCTTGTAAATTATTTGTAAGAATGAAATGTCTTATTTATTACAAGATTAAAAATAAATTGATTGAAATAGAATTTCAAGATTTAAGAAAAACCGTAAAATTATACATGCATAAATGTTCTTCCCGACATATAAGATTTATTTTTAATTTGTTATATTGTCATCACTATTTCGTTTTCTTTATTTACTAATTTTAATAGAAATAATTTTTGCTGGTTATTCAAGTTGTGAAACTAATTTTTGTTCTAGTTTAAAACAGTGTATTTTCGCGACTTATCTACCTATGACGTTATGATAGAGTACGGTTTGAAAATACGTACACTGTTGATCGACAAAAACAGCACTAAATATATATGAACATAACTTACTACAAATTTCTCGGGTAATTGTTTCAGTAATACTACTTGTTGTTGAATCTTGTCCAGTCTTCTTACGCCGATTTTCTTCGGTAATTGTATCTTTAATTTTTGTTATTGTATCTTGTCCGGTCTGCTTACAACAAATGTCTGTGGTAATTGTTTCAGTAATGTTACTTGTAAAAATTTGTCCAGACTGATTACTCCAATCTCCGATAATTGTATCATTAATATTTATTGTTGTTATTATTTCTTGCTCAGTCTGCTGCTTATTACAAATTTCTCTGGTAGCTGTTTCATTAATATTTCTTGTAGACACATCTTGTCCAGTTTGCTAAAACGTATAAGTTAAGATTGGTATTTATGTCCTTTTCGCAATTTTAAAAATATATTTTGGTTAGTAAATAATCTTCAATAGATAATTGTAATATAAAAACTTACCGAATTTCCAGTTAATATTTTCGCATAGCCTAGATTACTACGGATGTGTTCAGTTACAAAATGATCCGCACGGACTGGTAATTTTTTGTGACTAAATATTCGATTTTTTATTTGATTGAAATTAGACTCCACACTGGCGGAACTACTGATGGTTGGAGAAAATGGAAAGTATGGTGTCATGACTGCAGCCCACATAAGAATAATATTAGCAATATTATTCATAAAATCCGTTACAAACAAAGGTAACACTTGCTGGTTACCTCTATCACCTTCTGTGCTTTTCTTTGCATATGCATTATTAGCTATTTGTTCCACCCACTTCTTAAATACTGACTTATTTATTATTTCTTTGATTATAATCTTTAATTCTACAGATGTTTCTTGTGTTAATTCTTCTGACATTTGCAAAAGTTCTGTAGAACCAGTAGCTATTCTCTTTTTCAACCATTGTTTTTTTATTTCACATTCAGTCAATTCCCCTTTGCTGTTATTACCTTCAGTATCTGAGTAAGCAACACAAAATACCGCAACTAATATATTTTCTAAGTCCTTCATTGAATTTGTTTGAACCATTTGTCCAATGCAGTTGAGGTAAAATTTTCTCGTTAAAGAATGCTGACGTTTTAATGAAGGCCACTTAGATACAAGTTTCATTAGTTGAGCTACATCTATTCTAAAGAAACATGACGGTCGCTCTAAATCACATTCTGGTTTGAAAATAATATTAAAACACAATTGCAGATAGTCATACAAACTACTGCAAGATGTAAAAGTTGCAGCGCAAGCATACATTAAAGCTAGTGACATGTCTGTTACCACTTCAGAAGGTTTCAAATTTCCTGTCTTTAACCAACCTTGTAAAAAGTTGCTAATAGCAATTGTTGAATGTGATGCACTTAACATGGAACCAACCGAAAATTGTTGGTTTTTCTTTGATCTTACAACGATATCATATAGAAAAATATATTTTGATTTGGAGCCATCAGGATAAATTATTTTTTTTGAAAGACAACCTGTGGAATCTATACATATTCTACTGTAATTTTGTTCACAGTATTGCTGGTAAACGTGAATCTGGCTATTTGACCAATAGTATATAAAAAAAGGAGAATATCCTATATCTCGAATAATATTCGAAAATTCCGTCGCTATTTTATACTTATAAAGAGCGACTATTGGACAATGATCCAATAATTCTTTTTTTGAGAATAAATATTTAGCACCTCGTAATACGCTGAGAGAAGGTAAATCTGAAAGTTCCTTTTCTCCGAATCTCATATAATCATTAGCCAAATTTACCCTAATATTACTCGCACTGTAGTTTTGTTCAATCATCTTCTTTATTGATTCTTCTCTTACTTTTCCGCTTAAAAACCTTTTTATAGAACTTGAATGTTTCATAAAATAATTTCCTGTTAGTTTGAAATTTATAATTACAGGCTCATCTTCTTTTGGGTGATCAATTATAATTCCTTCAAGTTTGGACAAACACTGTTTACAATATGCATAAATTTTTGCATAAATTGGACCAATGTTACATATTTTATGTCTCTTGAAAATCAATGTGCAAGATATGCGAGTACATGAGAGAATCTTTCGATTTACGATGGATGTCCACGCATGTTTTGCCCAAAGATATTCTTGTCTTGTGCCTAATCGATGTTTTGATTTTAAAGTTGACACATCTTTTCTTTTATATACCGAACAACTTGGATTGAAAGATTTATATTCCTCAGCAGAAATTGTACACAAAAATTCAAACACATTTTTATCCTCATTTGAATTGTCAGATAATTTATTTATTTCACTACCTGAAGAACATGAATCACTTTTGTCAGTTTCTGTCTTTGTGTCACTCGTTTCTTCATTCTTTATTTTACGAGTAACTCCTAAAATATTCCATAAATTGTAATAATTTTTTACAACTGCTGTATAAATTCCCAGAGCAGATATTTCACAACCGTGTTCTTTTAGAATTTTCGATAATTCACACCAAATCTCATTATTTTTGTCCGTGAAATATTCAGAATTAGAGTTATAAAATTCAGATCTTGGATAATTTGTCAAAGTATTTTAAATAGTTTGTATTTCTTCGGAATTCCTTTTCTTTACCATTTTTGAACGAAACACAAAGATAGAATAATAAACAAATGTTGATCTTATATCCGCAACAGTTCCGAGAGTTATAGCCTCGTCTATAGTGTCGTCGGTTTATTCTAATAGAAAAATTTAATTAAGTTAAATTTAAATAGTATAACAAAAAATAGTACATTGTTAAGGGTGTAACAGCTTTTTATTAAAGAATAGTATATTCTATAACAAGTATGGAATAGGTATTTCCGGGCGAGTGAAAAGTTTGTAGGCCGAGCCGTAGGCGAGGTCTACGGTTTCGTAAGTGGCGGAAATACTATTCCATACGAGTTATAGACTATACTTTTTATACTATATAATATTCAGTAACTGAAAACTACTATGGAATATACTCAGTCCGTAATACTCTTACGGAATATTATTCTGTAACAGTTTGTCAAGGATAGTGTTATAGAATAGTATATTCTGTAACAAGTTTGGAATGAGGCATAGTCAGCATGAGTGCTAAGTAACGAGCCGTAGGCGAGTGTGAGATATCCACGAGTGCGGAATAGCCTTTCCAAACATGTTACAGACTATACTTTCTATACGACTAAAAATTTTAAGTTAAATTTAAAAAACATAACCAAGAAAAATATTTCAATAAAATTGTATTGATAACATTTATATCTATAAGATATTATTTGAATATCTCATGGAATACATTAATTGTTAATTGTTATGAGTGTTTTTAGATAATTTTTTAACAGTCATTAGATGTCACCACATGTAGCTATTCCGTCACTGGTGACAGAATTATTTCGCATAGTTTTATAGAATATAAACAATCCATAATTGAAAATGATATAAGAATGGTATTATTCTGTAATAGTCGAACAGAAAATATTTTTTAAACCAGTCATTCTCAAGTTAGAGTACAAAGTTATACTTTTTCAAATGGCATTATCCATATTTCTTAAGCTTAATCGATAGCATATTTTTTCTGAATTCAACCATGTTCATTTTATATCCTTATATAACAAAAATATTGCGAAAAATTAAATTTAAATTTAAATAAATATAATTTTTGTTTGTTCATTTTCGGTAGGCTATATATGTAAGAAAAGCATTTGAGTTCAAATTAAAACAATTCATAATTATTTGTTAATAACTTTATAATAATGTTCTATTTGATTTCATTCTTAATAATTTAAAGTGACAGATAAGGGCTTCTATAACTCGTGCGATAGTTATCACACTTGCGATATTTTCGCAAATAATTTTTGCAGGTGTTACCTAGTGATTCTGTACCTTGCTACGATAACCAAGTTGCGAAATCAACACTTGCGAAAACAAACATGTGTGTTTCAGTTTGACAACACAGTTTATTTTGAATTTTACAAGTAAAGTTGACAAGACCCTAATCTCATACTTCATTCAAATTTTTCGCAAGTTGCGAAAATGACGTGCGATAACGAATTACAGAATCCCACCCCTAGCTTTTATTTTTCTTATATAGCCTACTAAAAAGTAATAATAAAAAGGGTTGTTTTTTTAAATTTCAATTGACTTTTTTAGAATATTTTTGTTATATAGCAACATGCAATGATGAGATGGTTGAATTTGGATAAAAAATATATAATATTACTTTGTATGATAACTTAGGTATAGTTCGTTTAGAAATCATTTGACGAAGAATCGTTATTGTTTTATTACGGCAGCATAATAGAGGGTCCCAATAGCCTGACATGTGGCAGGGCTGTAATGAAAAATTTGAGTAGGCGTTTGAATTAAAATTACCATCTATTTATATACCTACATGGCCGCAACAAACGGTTCGCAGACCTTATAATAAGCTATGAGAAAATTAGCAAATTCTAAGTTTAAAAGATTAACGTATTATAATTTTAAATATTAGCAAATACAGCCCTGGTAATCAGTTTAGAAATTCTAGAAAGTGCAGTCTTGGTCTACAGTGGAATACTGGGCGTAAAATATATACCAGTATTCTAAATACTGAACTGGTCGACTGTACAGATCGAAATATTTTGGGATTGCGGTTTGAGCTATTGTGCACCTATAATAAAACGATAAAGAGTTTTCGTCAAATGATCCCTAGATGAACTATACCACTGGTTTAAAATAGTATATATTTTTAAACAAATGTCCCCCTACTACAACTTTGCTCAATAGAATTTTTTTATCTATAATAATAAAAAAAAATTATAATCGGGGTGACTCGTTTAGCAAATATACCCTGTATAACTAAGTGCTGAAAATTGAATACGGCTCGAGGCTCAAACTTCACACTTGTGTGAAATAACCTTTGAGTACGTGTTGTACATTATTCTTTTTCGACGACTACAATTTATAAAATTTAACATTACCTGCAACTGTCAAATTTTAAATACAAGTTTTAGGGCTACTCATGCGAAATAAATTCCACATATCATGTTCAGAAGCATTTGATTGGCTAACGAGCTCATTGCACACGTGTGACGTACAATGACCAACTTTTGCTAATAGTAAAATTATGTATTTTGGGTAGTGGTCGTTTAAAAAGAGTATTTTCTAGCTACACAATACACAAATATTGAAAAAAATACTTAAGTATATAAGTATACAAATATAATGGGATATATAAAATACATAATACGCATCGGCGCGATTAATTTTATTCGTAATTTCGTTCAGAATTAACAATTTAAATTTTCGGCAAATATTCTAATGTATATTACCAAAGGGTAAGGCATGAGTTATAAAACATGTACTATCTTTTACTGCCCCATTAGTGCCCTAGAAATAACGAATTAATTATTTATATTTAGAGAGTTATTAACATTTATTTTATTTTGATGCTAATAAGAATAAATTAATTGTTAATTGTTAAATGAAATATTCACAATTATTTATTATTAGTGCTAACTTCACGCTAGCACTAAAAGGATTAAAATTAAAATTTTTTCTTTTACATATCTTTAGTGCCTCAAAGGTGGCCTTTAGTGCTCTAAAAACTATTACTGAAATGTTTATAGATATCTACTTATTTATAATTATTTTATTCAAAGCGTGAAGTTAGAACTAAGAGTGTGTTATTTTTCACATTTCTTCAATTTTTTTGGGTATATGTTTAATGCCTCATTTGCGCTCTTTAGTGCCCTAAATAATATTTTCAAAACTAATTAAATATACCGTTTAATTAATAAATGTTTGTTTGGAGCGCGAAGTTTTTTTAAATAATATATTTATTAACAAGAGTATGATTTATTGCAAAAAACATTTGATACACTTAATTCGTTACATTATATGTCTAACCTCGGTGCAAAATTAAATCACAATAAATAATTGAATATTTATCATTATCCCCAGTTTCTACCACACCCTGGTTTCTACAAATATCAGTGACAGATAGTGTTAAAAAATAATGTCAGGACCAAAATTTAACCACTTTCCCTAAAACTGGATTATTTGATTTTATAGGGTTTATGATTTAAATTCCCTGATTGGTTAAAATTAGTGCTTTACGATTAATCGATTAATTGTGTGACGTAATTATTCGGTTTTGCAATTAATCGATTAATTGCATCACGAAATTAATTGCATTTGACAATTAAACGATTAATTGCACGATGCAATTAATTGCAATTTGAAATTTATCGATTAATTGCATGATGCAATTAATTGGAAAGTGCAATTAATCGATTAATTGATTATTTGTAAAACCAATTAATTAAATTATGCAATTAATTGATTAATTGTGAAGCACTAGTTAAAACTTGAACTATACTCTATGTCACATAAGAAAAAACGAATGCCACATCAAATAACCAAAAAAACCGACAACAGAAGTATCTACTGTCTGTGTCCAATATGCCTTATAAGACAGATACAGCAGATTTGTTTGTCGGTTTTTTGTTCATTTCATGTGGCATTAGTGTTTTTCAACCGGATATGGACTATAAGTTTACAAAACTGTAAAATTGAAATAAATATTTCGATCGTATTATTTAATTGTTAAACTTCGTAGCGGATGTAGCGGGAAGTTATGTGCTGGCCACATCCAATTTTTAAATTTATTATGGCATACTTCATACTGTAATGTTAAAATATATGAATCATTTAGTAATTAAAACTAATGTTTATTTACTGCTACTTATAAAGTATAATCCTATATTTTAAATAAACATACATAAACATACATAATAAATAAACTAAGAAACAGTAAAAAATAACAGAATTAATATTAAAGAGAAGAATCCATACGAAGACCATTAATTTGTTTATAAAAATTACCATTGAAACTAAAATAATTTTGATTAAACATACGCATAATTATTTCCATTCCCATTCAATTTTTAAAAATGTAGGATCATAGTTTTGAGTGGAAAATAACATTATTTTTAAATACTATTTAATTAAAAATATTTTCTGTCAATATATGTACATACTGGAAGATAACTTGGCACGTCAAAAGAATTTATTGCGGTTCACTGTTCTGCCAAATATTTATTTTTACTTCGATGCCGCACGGTTCCAGAGGTGAATAATGATTTTACAACCTTCTATTGCCTTACACAAAGAAACTTTCTACGTAATCCTCCCAAACTCGGGGTGCCAGATACCTACATTTCAACCCCACAAGTTATATTTATACATAAGCGTAGGTGCATATTTTGTATTATGTTTATATAAATAAATACTTTTTTGTAATAAATGTTAATGACGATTGTACCTAATACAGATTCATATAATATAAATAAAGATTTTGTAATGTTTATTTTTATATAAATATATATATATTTTTTTGTAATATTAGTAACTTCATTAAACTTCATTCTACTTTGGTACGCCTACGGATTTTACCACTGTCCCTTAACCGTAGTGATAATGAGAATTTCCCAGACGCGCCAAGTTATCTTGATTGATTTTTGAAACATAGAAACCGATTCATAAATTTAAATATATTTTCAGACAACCACTATGGAAAGTACCTAATATCACACGCTTAATTATTAGTGAAAGTTGGTCATTATATATCATTACCAATACCTAATGCGCTCGTTAGCCCATTAGGTGCGTCTCAACCCGTGTAAAATATATTTTTATTCAACAAATTGTAGTCGTCAGAAAAGTACAGTGTACAACACGTGCTGAAAGGATATTTCAATTTTCAGCACTAGTCATCATATATACTATTATATACAGTATGTTAATTAAAAACCCGGACATATGTAGGGATAGTTACAATTTTTTTAATGCGCATTGCTTCTATTTATTTTTATAGTTTTATACACTAAAATTTACTGAATAAAACCCTTTATTTTTTATATAAAATTGTTTTTGTACCTTTGGTAGTCCAATAAACTTAATATGAATATTTTTTAAACAATAATTCAATATGAATGTCTGCGTTAATTAAATTCCTTAGGCCAGATCTATAGCATTTAACAATTTGTAGCTTTTCTTCGTGAGTATAAATATTCATAATAGTTGATAATTAGAGCAATAAATAGAAAATAATAATACACAATTTTTAGACAAGAAAGTAGTGTATGATACTGCTATAATGACTAT
This sequence comes from Stenolophus ochropezus, assembly GCA_035578165.1. Taxonomy (NCBI): domain Eukaryota; kingdom Metazoa; phylum Arthropoda; class Insecta; order Coleoptera; family Carabidae; genus Stenolophus; species Stenolophus ochropezus. Next base: position 459,139 of record JAQOWZ010000106.1, on the reverse strand, counting down.
GAAAATATCGTTCGTTAGGTTCGTTAACAGAAACACACCTTATTTTACAAGAACATTTTATATTCTCAAAGCTACAATTAAACGGTAATGAACATAAAATAGTATAGCTTCTTGTAGTCAACTCAAATTTTCAACATTGACAGTTAATCTGACAGTCATATTTTTAAATTTAACATTCTAAATTCTTTTTTAATAAATTTTAAAATCAACTTTATTCTGCTATCAATGGTACGAAATAAACAATAATTATATCAAAAAAATCGGAATATTAAGCGGCCAAAAACATTGATAAATTGTTAAATCCCTTGTTCGGGTTTTTGGTAAACACAATGTATATGTTATCTAAATACAAATTTTTTGTAAAATAATGCTTACCAAATTTTACCCTGATTATGTGCTTCTAATTAATATGACAGTTGCGGAAATAAATAAGAATTTAAATTAGACGCTAACAGATTCACTCAGCTCAATGTCCGTTTGCTAGTAAATATCAAATGCAAGTAAATTTTCAAATATGACAACATTACAATAAACTTAACATAGGTTTATAATACAATAATATGGATTATTGGTTTAAAATCCTCAACAACGGCAATATAATGATTAAACGACCCTCAATTACGTGAACAATGAAACCCAAAATATTACCCAAAATAAATTAAAATGTAAACTCTGTCACTGGTTTAAGAAGTTACGCACTGTTTTATTGCACGTTCCCATTTGACGTTTATTTATGTATAAATAAAATGTGTTTGTTTTAAATCGTACAGTATTATTACTATACATATAATATGCTCGTACATGCTAGACATAAGAGTTAATACAATCATGAAAACATTAAGGCAATGCAAAAATTGATGTTTGAGGGTTGTTTTGGAATGTTATTGAAACACCAGAACTTCAACTAAAATAATTAGGCAATCGGATTACATGATTTCAATGCAAAATTAGATTACTTATATGTTGATATGCTGCTTTATGTCACAAATATTACATTGTTACATTTTTGACTTTAAGAAAAGACTCCTTAATCCGTTAAATGTAAGTTCACAGATTGTTTTGGATCACACACCTCTAATTCTAACTTCACGCTCTGAATAAACAATTATTATTTATGAAATGTACTTAATTATGTATATATTAATTATAATATATTTAATTAGTTTTGAAAATATTTTACAAGGCACGACAGGGCATCAATGAGGCACTAAACTTAATAAACTTATGTGTAAAAAAATTGAAGAAAGTTGCATATAACACACCCTTAGTGATAACTTCACGCTCTGAATAAAATAATTATGAATAAATCGATATCTATAAACAATTCCGAAATAGTTTTTAGGGCACCTCTGAGGAACTAAAGATATGTAAAAGAAAAAATTTAATTTTAATCCTTTTAGTGCTGACTAACAATGAACAATTAATTCATTCTTATTAGGGCACCAAAAGGCGCCTGAGGCACTAAAGATATTAAAAAAAAAATATCAAAAATATAACCTTTTGGTGCCAGCGTAAAAATAAAACAAATGGTAATAACACTGTATACATAAACAATTAATTAGTTGTTTTTAGAGCACTAATGAGGCACTAAACGATAGTATATGTTTTATAATTCGTGCCTTATCCTTCAAGGACCCGTCACTTTAAGGTTTAACCAATTGATTTCACAGCATAAGTGTAAATATAAATGATGTTCAGAATTAAAAACTGCATCCAACGAGGCTTTAATTATTGCTATAAAACATTCTGTTAACAAAATAAACGTAAATTAAAATTGACATTTTTAACCTGTTTGTAGAGTGCCATAAGTACTATTATCTGTTTTGTCAATGAATTGTTATATTATTTTTAACTGTCAAGTTTGTGTAATTTAATTATGATATTATTATACTCTTTTATCGTTATAATAATATGCTTGTTTTCTGGTTTTCTTTATTCTCACAAAAATACATTCTGGTAAAAGTCAAAATAATTAATTGAAGTATTTATTTTTTTATCGGTCATATTTGTTTGAGTGTGCATGGTACTATGTAAACAGGTTAGAAATATCGATTTTAATTCACGAATATTTCGTGAACAGAACGTTTAAATAAAGAAAAGCTCGTTGAATGCAGATTTTAATTCTAAATAACTTTTTATTTATATTTGTGCTGTAAAATTAACAGAGCAAAATAGAGCGAAATTAAAAAACTAACTTTGTATTTCCTATATGTCAAAATAAAAGTAGACACCCGGAATACGCTATTCAAGTATAATTTCCAGCATTCCAGATATGGTTTGTGCCGTTAAAAGACGGGAACAGAAAACACAAATTCTGACATTTCTAACCTATAAATTACAACTACTTTGAGTTTTCTTTTTTTTCACCCGAGTAGATCTCGGTCGCCCCGATATTACGTATATCACCGAAAAGTTTACATTCAATTACATTACATTCAAAAAGTTGCAAAATCGTAATGTCAGCCTTCATATGCGACAGGCTGCGTAAAAGTCATTGTGAACGAACCGAAAATCACGCAAAATTTATAAAACTAGAAAGTTTAACGATATGATTTTGTTACATATTCCTATTATACCGATTTAAATAAAATATGAAAATAATTTGTCTTAACAAACATTATATTATATGAATTCAAAATTTTATTTACTAATTATTACAGGTGTTACAAACAGTGCCGTATTATCCAATAGGCATGTAAGGCACGTGCCTAGGGGCCACAGGCCCAGAGGGGGCACCAGCGTTAACAATTTTTTTTAATAGATATTTTTATTGTTTTAGAATATAATTTTTATTTATGATTTTTAATTTTGCGAAAATATTTTACAATTTTACAATATTTTCAATGAATTTACCGTGCAAACTTTATCCTTGTAGGCATCGAGTTGTTTATAACTCCCCATGTGTTATGAAGATATTTTAATGAGGTAGGGTAGCTAAAATAAAAGTCTGAAATAATTTCAATTAATATAAATAATTAAATAATTGTACACTCTGATACGAAAATAACAATAAATATATAATACGCCAATCAAGTCTTCTAATTTGGAACACCTTGAAAAGGAAAGTCAAAGAGTAAGCTAATGCTTAGTGAAACACATTGCACACAAATATATATCATTCGCACACACAACAACACTCACACTCAACAACAAACCAGGTAAGACGGGTAAAATTGAAAAGGATACTCCTCGAAAGGATTGTCACATATCGAATCCACGATATGCCGGCTACTGAATCCACGGTAGCAGAAGAACACTCGAAATCCATCGAGCAACTTGACATCTCCCACAGTGAGTTATAACAAGGCTTCAGGAGTATGAGTGAAAGCCGAGTACAAACCCATACTCCACCTCCCCACCGAGATGCAAGCGAAACTAAGGCACCTGTTCCAGCAGGGCACCGTTGGCACCAGGGTACCCTGGTGCGTCGCGCCTCGGCTTCACCCTCCTGTCAATGCAGTGTTAACGGGTTTACGCGCCGGGGATAGGGATAGGATAAAATCAAGATCACACTACAGTAAATATACTGTCTCACACTCAGTAACTCATAGGTATTGTGTCTCACCTATTGAATCAAACACCTCCGACACTTATCTCACGACTGCCAATAGAGTACTGATTCAAATAAACAATAACTGCATGTTATAAACTCTGTGTTATCAAACACATTGTAACTAATTAATTCAATTAAGAAAGATTGGGAGTGAAGTTAGTTGTTATCTAATGCTTGTAAATAATTACCCTCTAACACATGTTATATATTACTTTCAGTATTATTTAAAATAAGTAGGGGTTAAGTTGTTTATTAGCTAGCGCTCTGATGCATCTGAACCTAGGTTTTGAAATGTAAATTCGTACAATGGGGGGGCTGACATGTATTAGGCTCCCACACGATTATTAGGGTGGTTCTAGGTTAGTTATTACTGGTGCTAGCTCTGATGCATCTGGAGCTAGCTTTTGAAATGTAAATTCGTACAATGGGGGGGCTGACATGTATTAGGCTCCCACACCCTTATTAAGGTGGTGCTAGGTTAATTATTACTGGAGCTAGCTGGTGCTAGCTCTGATACATCTAGAGCTAGCTTTTGAAATGTAAATTCGTACAATGGGGGGGGGGCTGACATGTATTAGGCTCCCACACCCTTATTAAGGTGGTGCTAGGTCAGTTATTACTGGAGCTAGCTGGTGCTAGCTCTGATACATCTGGAGCTAGCTTTTGAAATATAAATTCGTACAATGGGGGGGCTGACATGTATTAGGCTCCCACACCCTTATTAAGGTGGTGCTAGGTTAGTTATTACTGGAGCTAGCTGGTGCTAGCTCTGATGCATCTGGAGCTAGCTCTTGAAATGTAAATTCGTACAATGGGGGGGCTGACATGTATTATGCTCCCATACCCTTATTAAGGTGATGCTAGGTTAGTTATTACTGGAGCTAGCTGGTGCTAGCTCTGATACATTTGGAGCTAGCTTTTGAAATGTAAATTCATACAATGGGGGGCTGACATGTATTAGGCTCCCACACCCTTATTAAGGTGGTGCTAGGTTAGTTATTACTGGAGCTAGCTGGTGCTAGCTCTGATACATCTGGAGCTACTTTTGAAATGTAAATTCATACAATGGGGGGCTGACATGTATTAGGCTCCCACACCCTTATTAAGGTGGTGCTAGGTCAGTTATTACTAGAGCTAGCTGGTGCTAGCTCTTATGCATCTGGAGCTTGCATTTGAAATCATCAAAACTCCACCATAAGGGGGCTAACATCGATCTGATTATATTTTAGCTAAAAGAAAATATTGCAACAAGAAATTTGCTATTTCAAATGTAGTAGGTACTCTAGAATCCAGCGCATGTAGCTTACAATATACAACGTATTCATTAAAATGACACCCAAAATTGAATGTTTATTATGTGATTTGTACCACGTTTTGGTCACTTTTGCATGTCCAATGCTTAAAACAATCCATAGAAAAGATCCTAAAACATGAATATGAATGTTTTAACAAAAATTTCCATTTAGAGAATAGGTAAAATCTGACTATATTTTTGTAAAATATCATATAAATATTTGCTTCCGCGCCCGAATTTTATAATTCTTTATCATATTTTAGCTAAAAGAAAACATTGCAACAAGAAAATTCCTATTTCAAGAGTGGTAGGTATTCTAGAATCCAGCCAATGTAGCTTACAATATACAACGTATTCTTCAAGAAAAGGTAAAATCTGACATTATTTTTGTAAAAAATTATATAAATATTTGCTTCCGCGCCCGAATTTTATAATTTTTCATCATATTTTAGCTAAAAGAAAACATTGCAACAAGAAAATTGCTATTTCAAGTGTGGTAGGTAATCTAGAATCCAGCCCATGTAGCTTACAATATACAACGTATTCATTAAAATGACACCCGAAAATTGAAAGTTTATTATCTGATTGATACCACGTTTCGGTCCCTTTTGCATGCCCAATGCTTAAAACCATCTATAGAATAGATCCTAAAGCATAAATATGAATATTTTAACAAAAATATCCATTTCAAGAATAGGTAACATCTGATTTTATTTTTGTAAAAAATCATATAAATATTTGCTTCCGCGCCCGAATTTTATAATTCCTTATCATATTTTAGCTAAAAGAAAACATTGCAGCAAGAAAATTGCTATTTCAAGTGTGGTAGGTATTCTAGAATCCAGCCTATGTAGCTTACAATATACAACGTATTCATCAAGACTAGGTAAAATCTGATATTATTTTTGTAAAAATCATATAAATATTTGCTTCCGCGCCTGAATTTTATAATTCTTGATCATATTTTAGTTAAAAGAAAATATTGCAACAAGAAAATTGCTATTTCAATTGTGGTAAGCATTCTAGAATCCAGTCCATGTAGCTTAAATATACAACGTATTCATTAAAATGACACCCAAAATTTAATGTTTATTATCTGATTGGTACCAAGTTGTGGTCACTTTTGCATGTCCAATGCTTAAAACCATTCATAGTATAGATCCTAAAGCATGAATATGAATGTTTTAACAAAAATATCCGTTTAAAGAATAGGAAAAATCTGACTTTATTTTTGTAAAAAATCATATAAATATTTGCTTCCCCGCCCGAATTTTATAATTCTTTATCAAATTTTAGCTATAAGAAAACATTGCAACAAGAAAATTGCAATTTCAAGTGTGTTAGGTATTCTAGAATCCAGCCCATGTTGCTTACAATATACAACGTATTCATTAAAATGACACCCGAAAATTGAATGTTTATTATCTGATTGGTACCTCGTTTTGGTCACTTTTGCATGTCCAATGCTAAAATTATCCATAGTATAGATCCAAAAGCATGAATATGAATGTTTTAACAAAAATATCCATTTCAAGAATAGGTAATATCTGACTTTATTTTTGTAAGAAAACATATAAATATTTACTTTCGCGCCCAAATTTTATAATTCTTTATCATATTTTAGCTAAAAGAAAACATTGCAACAAGAAAATTGCTAAATCAAGTGTGGTAGGTATTCTAGAATCCAGCCCATGTAGCTTACAATATACAACGTATTCATCAAGAAAAGGTAAAATCTGACATTATTTTTGTAAAAAATCATATAAATATTTGCTGTTGCGCTTGAATTTTATAAGTCTTCTTCATATTTTAGCTAAAAGAAAACATTTCAACAAGAAAATTGCTAAATCAAGTGTGGTAGGTATTCTAGAATCCAGCCCATGAAGCTTACAATATACAACGTAATCATCAAGAAAAGTTAAAATCTGAAATTATTTTTGTAAAATATCATATAAATATTTGCTTCCGCGCCCGAATTTTATAATCCTTTAACATATTTTAGCTAAAAGATAACATTGCAAAAAAGAAAAATGCTATTTCAAGTGTGGTAGATATTCTAGAATGCAGCCCATGTAGCTTACAATATACAACGTATTCATCAAGAATATTTAAAATCTAACTTTATTTTTGTGAAAAATCATTTAAATATTATCTTCCGCGCCCGAATTTTATAATTCTTCATCATATTTTAACTAAAAGAAAACATTGCAACAAGAAATTTGCTATTTCAAGTGTGGTAGGTATTCTAGAATCCAGCCAATGTGGCTTTCAATATACAACGTATTCATCAAGAAAAGGTTAAATCTGATTTTATTTTTGTAAAAAATCATATAAATATTTGCTTCCGCGCCCGAATTTAATAATTCTTTATCATACTTTAGCTAAAGGAAAACATTGCAACAAGAAAATTTCTATTTCATGTGTGGTAGGTATTCTAGAATCCAGCCCATGTATGTTACAATATACAACGTACACATCAAAAATAGGTAAAATCTGACTTAATTTTTGTAACAAATCATATAAATATTTGCTTAAGCGCTCGAATTTTATAATTCTTCATTATATTTTAGCTAAATGAAAACATTGCAACAAGAAAATTGCTATTTCAAGTGTGGTAGGTATTCTAGAATCCAGCCCATGTAGCTTACAATATACAACGTATTCATCAAGAAAAGGTAAAATCTGACTATATTTTTGCAAAAAATCATATAAATATTTGCTTCCGCGCCCGAATTTTATAATTCTTCATCATATTTTAGCTAAAAGAAAACATTGCAACAAGAAAACTGCTATTTCAAGTGTGGTAGGTATTCTAGAATCCAGCCCATGTGGCTTGCAATATACAACGTATTCATCAAGAAAAGGTTAAATCTGATTTTATTTTTGTAAAAAATCATATAAATATTTGCTTCCGCGCCCGAATTTAATAATTCTTTATCATACTTTAGCTAAAGGAAAACATTGCAACAAGAAAATTGCTATTTCATGTGTGGTAGGTATTCTAGAATCCAGCCCATGTGGCTTTCAATATACAACGTATTCACCAAGAAAAGGTTAAATCTGATTTTATTTTTGTAAAAAATCATATAAATATTTATTCCGCGCCCGAATTTTATAATTCTTTATCATAATTTAGCTAAAAGAAAACATTGCAACAAGAAAACTGCTATTTCAAGTGTGGTAGGTATTCTAGAATCCAGCCCATGTGGCTTTCAATATACAACGTATTCATCAAGAAAAGGTTAAATCTGATTTTATTTTTGTAAAAAATCATATAAATATTTGCTTCCGCGCCCGAATTTAATAACTCTTTATCATACTTTAGCTAAAGGAAAACATTGCAACAAGAAAATTGCTATTTCATGTGTGGTAGGTATTCTAGAATCCAGCCCCTCTTATGTTACAATATACAACGTATACATCAAGAATAGATAATCTGACTTAATTTTTGTAACAAATCACATAAATATTTGCTTAAGCGCTCGAATTTTATAATTCTTCATTATATTTTAGCTAAATGAAAACATTGCAACAAGAAAATTGCTATTTCAAGTGTGGTAGGTATTCTAGAATCCAGCCCATGTAGCTTACAATATACAACGTATTCATCAAGAAAATGTAAAATCTGACTATATTTTTGCAAAAAATCATATAAATATTTGCTTCCGCGCCCGAATTTTATAATTCTTCATCATATTTTAGCTAAAAGTAAAAATTGCAACAAGAAAATTGCTATTTCAATAGTGGTAGGTATTCTAGAATCCATCCAATGAAGCTTACAATATACAACGTATTTATCAAGAATAGGTAAAATCTGACTTTTTTTTGTAAAAAATCATATAAATATTTATTCCGCGCCCGAATTTTATAATTCTTCATCATAATTTAGCTAAAAGAAAACATTGCAACAAGAAAACTGCTATTTCATGTGTGGTAGGTATTGTAGAATCCAGCCCATGTAGCTTACAATATACAAGGTATTCATCAAGAATAAGTAAAATCTGACTTATTTTTTGTAAAAAATCATATAAATATTAGCTTCCGCGCCCGAATTTTATAATTTTTCATCATATTTTAGCTAAAAGAAAACATTGCATCAAGAAAATTGCTATTTCAAGTGTAGTAGGTATTTTAAAATCCAGCCCATGTAGCTTACAATATACAACGTATTCATCAAGAAAAGGTAAAATCTGACTTTATTTTTGTAAAAAATCATATAAATATATGCTTCCGCGCCCGAATTTTATCATTCTTCATCATATTTTTGCTAAAAGAAAGCATTGCAACAAGAAAATTGCTATTTCAAATGAGGTAGGTATTCTAGAATCCTGCCCATGTAGCTTACAATATACAACGTTTTCATTAAAATGACACCCGAAAATTAAATGTTTATTATCTGATTGTTACCACGTTTTGGTCATTTTTGCATGTCCAATGCTTAAAACCATCCATAGTATAGATCCTAAAGCATGAATATGAATTTTTTAATAAAAATATCCATTTCAAGAATAGGTAAAATCTGACTTTATTTTTGTAAAAAATCATATAAATATTTGCTTCCGCGCCCGAATTTTATAATTCTTTATCATAATTTAGCTAAAAGAAAACATTGCAACAAGTAAATTGCTATTTCAAGTGTGGTAGGTATTCTAGAATTCAGCCCATGTAGATTACAATATACAACGTATTTATTAAAATGACACCTGAAAATTCAATGTTTATATCTGATTGGTACTACGTTTTGGTCACTTCTGCATGTCCAATGCTTAAAACCATCCATAGTATAGTTCCTAAAGTATGAATATGTAACGGATGGTAATTTATTACCAAACACTACAATAAAATAAAAATGTGAGTTCTTGCCAAACCGAGGAATTTTAAATTGGTCGACTTTCAGATCGCGGATAGACGGGTTGTTAAAATAAATACGCAAACAATTTATTTATATTAAAAATAAATATATTAAAATTAAAATAAAATTTCAACAAAAATAATAATTTAATAACTTATTTACCAAAATCGTTATTATAATTTAGGTCTATCTTTCTCGGACTCTGACTACTCACTGCTGTATTTTTTAATCAGAGTACTTAATTTGGATTTTTACATAATCATCAAATATCAGTGATTGCAATGGAAAAATTTATATTAATTACATATTTTGCAGGTTCATTACACTGCACTCATACGTCATAAATTGTCAACGCAACTTTATAAAACATCAGACGCGAAATAATCAAATTAAAGTAATTAGATACCTACTTTCTAAAGTTGAAAGGGTATTGCCTTTTACATTCCTCCGACTTTTGAAAATTTACGTTTCTTTTGAACGTACAATTTAAAAAAACTAAATTTTAAAAATTATAAAATATTTATGTTGCGTGGACATCTTACGGTAACAAACTTTATATAAATATGATACACATAATTTACTATTTCTACCTTAAAATCTCTGTTTTCACTTGGTCACAATACACTTTTTGCTTAGGGTTGGGGGTTTGTTGTAACAATATTGGGCCTGTGGTGTGGTCTGCTTTAGGTTGCGCTGCATGCTGTCTGTGTGTCGATCCTTGACCGTAGTGCGATAAGCGGTGGAATGTTCGGATTTCACTGACGCTGCATCTAGTACTCGGATGTGTGTTGTGTATGGACCATGATCATTTATGCTGATAATTTATAAGCTAAATAACATATAATAAATATTTTCTTAAACATAACCCTTTTTTTAATTCCCAAAAATATTATACGTATTATTTATTTATCCCGTAACTCTAATCTAACCAACGGGGAATTGGGGTGGATGGTATAGGTGCTACATCCTTTATTGATAATGTTGTAATATTTGTTGCTGGTCCACGGCAATCATAGGAGATGAAAGCTAACGAGACTCTGAGAAAAACGAGAGCAAATATGTACTGCATCTTCTAAAACATAAAACAAAAAAAATTTGTTATCGTCTCCTCTACGGAGAACAATCTAGGATTCATGCTAGATTTGGAACTGGTCCTCTACTTCGTGTTTGGTACCTAGGGGTCGGTGTGCTTGGTTGCTCTGGCACACACAGTGATGTATTCGCTGCATTTAACAAGCTAGCATGAAAATAATTTTGATTTGCGCTATTGCTATCAATTACTGCTGGCTGAGAATTTTTCTTTGTTTCATTTGCATTTTCAATAATTTCGTCATCTACTTTGTCTGGGTCGTCTATATATGCTTTGAATGGCTTGAGTCTATTCACGTGAACTTTAATAATTTTGTTATTCTCGGCTGAACGAATATTATAATTTACTGTACTAGTTCTGTCTACAATAAAGTACGGTCCTGTCCAAGGTTTCAAGAGCTTCCGCGATTGTCCGATAGTTTGAGTTGTGTTATGTAAATAAACCGCGTCACCTATTTTATATTCTGTTAATTTTGCATTTTTATTAAATTGTTTATTTCTTGCATCTGTCGTTTGTTTAAATTTTTGTCTAACTTTTTAGAAAGCTATATTTAAACGTTCGCGCAATTAAGATGAATAATTTTCGTCATAGTCATATCGTAATGTTTGTGGTCTAGTTATGTCGTCATATGGTAGTTCCATGTCTGTACCGTGCATTAAGTAAAATGGAGTTACATTTGTAGAGTTATAAACGCTACTTTTGTATGCCATAAGAACATAAGGTAACCATTCGTCCCAGTCAGTCTGGTCTCTGTCAATAAAATGAGATAGTATGTCTTTGAAAACCCGATGACTTCTTTCTAACATTCCATTTGTTTCGGGATGATATGCAGTAGTTTGTATCTTCTCAGTACCAAATATTTTCAAAACTTCTCTAAATAATTTTGACATGAAAATTGCACCACGGTCAGTTAACAATTGTCTTGGCGCACCGTGTCTGGTAACTATTTGTTGGGCAAAAATTTTAGCTATTGTTTCAGCTTTATCGTTTGGAATGGCGAATGCTTCCGGATATTTTGTAAAATGATCTTGAAATGTCAGAATGTACTTGTTTCCATTCATCGTAGTAGTAAGAAGTCCTACAATGTCCATAGATGTTCTTTCAAAAGGTTTCGTTACTTCTTGGAATTTTTGTAGAGGAGCGGATTTTAAATGTGGAGATGTTTTCCGTTCGTTGCACGAATGACATTTATCGCAATAGTCTTTAATGTCTTTCGTCATAGATTTCCACCAAAATTTATCTTTGATTCTTTTGTATGTTTTTTCGAATCCTTGGTGTCCTGCGTTCGGAAGATTATGATATGCATGCATAACTTTAAAAACCATTGATTTGGGTATAACTAATTTATGGTGTCTTTCATCATCAATTCTTTCCTTGAAGAGTAATTGTTCTTGATCTACAAAAAATCTGTCTTGAGTTTTAAGTTTCTTTAAGTCGTCATCCTCGTTTTGCTGAGTTAGTATTTTATATCTATCCCAGATAGGTACGAAAACTTTGTCGTTATTTTCTTCATTTTGTAAAGAATTTATAGGAATTCTAGAAAGTACGTCAGCGTTTATGTGCTTCTTTCCTGGTTTATGAATTACTTCGTATTCGTGTTCATTTAAAAGTATAGCCCATCTTCCTAATCTTGTATTTGGATCTTTGAGAGACATAAGCCATTTTAAAGGTTTATGGTCTGTAACTATAAAAAATTTATATATAGCATCTATATTGTTTAAGACACCATATTATTGCTAAACATTCTAGTTCAGTAGTTGTGTAGTTTTCTTCGTGAGTTTTTAGTTGACGACTAGCAAAAACGATTGGCTTCTCGTAACCTCCCACTTTTTGACTGAGTATTGCGCTTATACCTTTGCCGCTAGCGTCTGTTGATAAGACAAAATCTTTGGAAAAGTCTGGGTGTATTAGCACAGAGTCTGAACAAAGGGCTGTCTTTAGGTCATTAAATGATTTTTCACATACATCTGTCCAACTGAATTTTATATCCTTCTTAGTTAGATAATACAATAGCGCTGCGGAATTTGCGAAATCTTTATTGAATCGCCTGTAAAATCCAACTAATCCAAGAAATGATCTAATTTCTTTTGCGTTTTTAGGTTTTGGGTAGATTTCAATTACGAAAATTTTTGCTGGGTCTGGCTTATTCCAGTTTCGTTAATAACGTGTCCTAAATATTTTGTTTCTTTTAACAGAAACTTACATTTTGAAGGCTGTAGTTTTAAATTTGCTTCCCTTAATCTGTCAAAAACTTGTCTTAACCGTTTGATATGATCGTCTATACCGTTTCCATTGAACACAATCACGTCGTCCAGATATACAAGACATCTTTCGACTGTTAAACCTGCTAATATACTGTTCATCAGCCGTTGAAAAGTGCTGGGAGCATTTGCTAATGCAAATGGCATTTTCGTGAACTGGTAATGTTGACTGTTGGTAGTGAAAGCTGTTTTTTCTTTGTCCCTCTCTTCCAACTCCACTTGCTAGTAGCCAGAAGCTAAATCAAGTGTGGAGAAAAGGTTTGCATTTCCGAGTTGGTCAAGTGTTTCTTGTATATTAGCGACGGGATAATGGTCTTTCTTTGTGACAGAATTCAATCCTGTCAGGTCAATACATACTTCTCTCCATTTTCGGACTTTTTTGGAACTATTATAACTGGCGTGGACCATGGTGAGTCAGACGATTTAATAATACCGGCGTCTAATATGGATTTTAACTCCTTGTTCAGCATTTCTTTCTAACTGAATGGTACTCTATACTGCGCTTTTGATATGGGTTGTATATTTTCATCAGTTATAATCCTATGTTTTGCTTTATGCGTACACCCCAATTTTGATTCTTTCCACAGGAATATATCATAGTACTCTTCTAATAAAGCCAGGACTTTCTCCTTAGTAGTCCCTGATAAGTGCTGCAAATCGAACTCTTTCTCAAAATTTTCTTTATTCGAAGTTAAATGTTTATCCCAATCTACACTATTTACTTTTACATCATCTTCCATTTCTTCACTACTTCTTATATTTTCCTTTCTAATACTATCCATTTTTACGTATTCAGCTTTTTCTATTATCGTATTCTTCGGTACTCTAATACTTCTTCTACTTATATTAATTAATTGGACTACTATTTCTTTTTCAGCTTTTCCTAACGTTCTTGCAACCATAAGTCCATGTATTTTCACTTCTTCGGGTTCTATTAAAATATCTTGGGCTGGATTGATCAGTTCCTGCCTTGCTAAACATCGAAATTCGCAATACGGTGGAATTTTGATAGCTTTCTTCAAACGTACCCAGTTATGGCCATTAACTGAAAAGTTTGAATTTTACTGTTTCTTCTCCATTTCGCGTTTCCTCTGATTTGACATTTTAACTTCTTCGTTTACAATTGACGTCACTTGTTCGTGACCTTTCTTAACATTTTTGCGGATATCGTTGTTAGTGTTCTTATCTGGTGTCAGTGCTCCGATTGTTTCTGCTGACTCTTCATTTGACTCTTCCGTTTCATAACTAGCAAGCAAGTTTATATGTGTGTCTGCGATAATAATTTCTTCGGACTTATAATTTATAATTCCCCATAATATTGTAAAAAATCACGACCCAATAATCCATCTGCTTGTAACTTCAAATATCATTTGAGCAGATTATACATTTAAAAGGTAATTGTAAGTTAGATGAATTATAAAATATTTCTGAAGTGCCAAAATAGTTTATTGTATCACCGGATATCGAAGATAAATTTCCAATATTTTCTTTCATTATTTCATGCCCTATAGCACATTTCTCTTTGACAAGTGATACTGCTGCTCCAGTATCAATTAAAAGATTTACAATTTTGTTTTTAATTTGTAGAGTGATAGAATTTGGCACTGAATTTCCTGAATTTAATTGTGGAATAAGAATATTGGGCGAAGACGTTGACTTTACTGAGATGTCCTCCCGTGCACAGACTTGAACGAGAGGAGTTGCTCGTTTAAATTACTCTTCTGAGTTGTGAAATTTCTATTCTTATTTTTAGGCTGAGTCCAATGTTGGTGATTAAAATTACTATTATTTCTTGGTTTATATGACGAATTAGCATTGTACATGTAATGGTTTGATGACCCGGGACCTCTGTAGCCTTGATTTTGATTGTAATTTGGTTTAAAATTTTGATTTGGATTTTGATATTGGAAGTTGTTTGATCTATCATTTCTGTTGAACCTATTTTGCCTTTCTCTGCACCCAATTGCGGGTTTCTTGCAAATATAACACGTTGCAACATTTTCTCGAACATTTTTATTTCTACAGTCTTTAGCAAAATGATTAGCTTTATTACATATGTAGCATTTTCTAGTATTCGGCACTAAGTTTTTTACAAAACAAATTTCCATGTTTTTAAATTTTTGTTGGCATATTTCAATTTCTTCTTTTTCCGCTAAAGTCACCGCGTCTTCAAAGGTTAGGTCTTTGTTACTGTCCATGATTGTTCTAATGTATCTTTTAATTTCTGGTCTTAATCCAAGTTTAAAATGATAAAGTATTAATTTTAAAGCAAAATTGTCTTGTACTTCTCTTTCTTCTTTTAATAAATTTTTCTTAATTGTTCTAAGTCTAGATGCAAAATTTTGAACTGTTTCACCTAAATTTTGTCTACAATTTGAAATTTCATTATAAATTTGGCCTGGCAGTTTACGTTTTGTAAAACGTTCTGTCAGTATCTTTCTAAAGTCTTTGTATTTTATATGTTTGTTTTTTAATTCTGGTCTCTGAGTATTAAATTCAAATGCATCACCCGTTAGTCTACATTTAATAATATCTATCACTTTCTGTTCGTCCCATTGTTCAACATTTGCCCGTAATTCAATTTTTTCAAAATATTTGTTTACGTTACTTCCAGAGAATTGATCAACAGTATGCGCTATTAAACCAAAAGAAAACATACCTTGTTCTTGCTATGAGCTGCGTGTGCCAAAACTTGCAAAGTCACCATTTCCTGCTGCACCATCGTTTCAACCAGCCATCGTTGTCACTTATTTTTATTTATTTTAATATTTTCTCTTCCGCCGGTTTTCCACGACAAGTTTACACTATTCAAAATACTCGCAAATAAACAAGATGTACTGACTAATCTTATTTGGCGAAAATACCCCAAAAGCCGCTGCCCCCAATTGTAACGGATGGTAATTTTTTACCAAACACTACAATAAAATAAAAATTTGAGTTCTTGCCAAACCGAGGTATTTTAAATAGGTCGACTTTTGGATCGTGGAAAGACGAGTTGTTAAAATAAATACGCAAACAATTTACTTATATTAAAAATAAATATATATTAATATGAGTTTTATAATTCTTTATCATATTTTAGCTACAAGAAAACATTGCAACAAGAATATTGCTATTTCAAGTGTCGTAGGTATTCTAGAATCCAGCCCATGAAGCTTACAATATACAACGTATTCATCAAGAATAGGTAAAATCTGACTTTATTTTTGTAAAAATTAAATAAATATTTGCTTCCTCGCCCGAATTTCATAATTCTTGATCAAATTTAAGCTAAAAGAAAACATTGCAACAAGAAAATTGCTACTTCAAGTGTGGTATGTATTCTAGAATACAGCCCATGTAGCTTACAATATACAACGTATTCATTAAAATGACATCCGAAAAATGAATGTCCAATGCTTAAAATCATCTATAGTATAGATCCTAAAGCATGAATATGAATGTTTTAATAAAAATATCAATTTCAAGAATAGGTAAAATCTGACTTTATTTTTTATAAAATCGTATAAACATTTGCTTTCGCGCTCTAATTTTATAATTCTTTATCATATTTTAGCTAGAAGAAAACATTGCAACAAGTAAATTGCTATTTCAAGTGTGGTAGGTATTCTAGAATCCAGCCCATGTAGCTAACAATATACAACGTATTCATCAAGAATAGGTAAAATCTGATTTTATTTTTGTAAAAAATCATATAAATATTTGCTTCCGCGCCCGAATTTTATAATTTTTCATCATATTTTAGCTAAAAAAAAACATTGCAACATAAAAATTGTTATTTCAAGTGTGGTAGGTATTCTTGAATCCAGCCCATGTAACTTACAATATACAACGTATTCATTAAAATGACATCAGAAAATTGAATGTTTATTATCTGATTGGTAACACGTTGTGGTTACTTTTGCATGTCGAATGATAAAATTATCCATAGTATAGATCCTAAAGCATGAATATGAATGTTTTAACAAAATATCCATTTCAAGGATAGGTAAAATCTGACATTATTTTTGTAAAAAATCATATAAATATTTGCTTCCGCGCTTGAATTTTATAATTGTTTATCATATTTTAGCTATAAAGTAACATTGCAACAAGAAAATTGCTATTTCAAGTGTGGTAGGTATTCTAGAATCCAGCCCATGTAGCTTACAATATACAACGTATTCATCAAGAATAGGTAAAATCTGACTATATTTTTGTAAAAAATCATATAAATATTTGCTTCCGCGACTGAATTTTATAATTTTTCATCATATTTTAGCTAACAGAAAACATTGCATCAAGATAATTGCTATTTCAAGTGTGGTAGGTATTCTGGAATCCAGGCCATGCAGCTTACAATATAAAACGTATTCATAAAGAATAGGTAAAATCGGACTTTATTTTTGTAAAAAATCATATAAATATTTGCTTCCGCGCCCGAATTTTATAATTCTTCATCATTTTGAAGCTAAAATAAAACATTGCAACAAGAAAATTGCTATTTCAGGTGTGGTAGATATTCTAGAAACTAGCCCATGTAGCTTACAATATACAACGTATTCTTTAAAATGACACCCGAAAATTGAATGTTTATTATCTGATTGGAAACACGATTTTGTCACTTTTGCATGTCCAATGCTAAAATTATCCATACTATAGATCCTAAAGCATGAATATGAATGTTTTAACAAAAATATCCATTTCAAGGATAGATAAAATCTGACATTATTTTTGTAAAAAATCATATAAATATTTGCTTCCGCGCCCGAATTATATAATTCTTCATCATATTTTAGCTACAAGAAAATATTGCAACAAGAAAATTGCTATTTCAAGTGTGGTAGGTATTCTAGAATCCAGCCCATGTAGCTTACAATATACAACGTATCCTTCAAGAATAGGTAAAATCAGACTTTATATTTGTAAAAAATCATAGAAATATTTGCTTCCGGGCCCGAATTTTATAATTCTTTATCATTTTTTCGCTAAAATAAAACATTGCAACAAGACAATTGCTATTTCAAGTGTGGTAGGTATTCTAGAATCCAGCCCATGTAGCTTACAATATACAACGTATTCATTAAAATGACACTTGAAAATTGAATGTTTATTATCTGATTGGTACCACGTTTTGGTCACTTTTGCACGTCGAATGCCTAAAACCATCCATAGTCTAGATCCTAAAGCATGAATATGAATGTTTTAACAAAAATATCCATTTCAAAAATAGGTAAAATCTGACTTTATTTTTGTAAAAAATCATATAAATATTTGCTAAAAAGATCCTAATGCATGAATGTGAATGTTTTAACAAAAATATAAATTTCAAGAATAAGTAAAATCTGACTTTATTTATGTAAAAATTATATAAATATTTGTTCCTACGCCCTAATTTTATAATTCTTTATCATATTTTAGCTAACAGAAATCATTGCAACAAGAACATTTCTTTTTCAAGTGTGTTAGGTATTCTAGAATCCAGCCCATTTAGCTTACAATATACAACGTATTTATCAAGAATAGTTAAGATCTGACTTTATTTTTGTAAAATATTATATAAATATTTGCTTCCGCGCCCAAAATTTATAATTCTTCATCATATTTTAGCTAAAAGAAAACACGTTTTCTTGAATCCAGCCCATGTAGCTTACAATATACAACGTATTCATTAAAATGACATCCGAAAATTTAATGTTTATTATCTGATTGGTACCACGTTTTGGTCACTTTTGCATGTCGAATGCTAAAATTATCCATAGTATAGATCCTAAAGCATGAATATGATTGTTTTAACAAAAATAACCATTTCAAGAATTGGTAAAATTAGACTTTATTTTTGTAAAAAATCACATAAATATTTGCTTCCGCGCACGAATTTTATAAATCTTCATCATCTTTTTACTAAAAGAAAACATTGCAACAAGAAATTTCCTATTTCAAGTGTTGTAGGTATTCTAGAATCCAGCCCAAGTAGCTTACAATATAGAACGTATTCATCAAGTATAGGTAAAATCTGACTTTATTTTTGTAAAAAATCATTAAAATATTTGCTTTCGCGCCCGAATTTTTTAATTCTTCATCATATTTTAGCTAAAAGAAAACATATCAACAAGAAAATTGCTATTACAAGTGTGGTAGGTATTCTAGAATACGGCCCATGTAGCTTACAATATACAATGTATTCATCAAGAATAGGTAAAATCTGACATAATTTTTGTAAAGAATCATTAAAATATTTGTTTCCGCGCCCGAATTTTATAATTCTTCATCATATTTTAGCTAAAAGAAAACATTGAAACAAGAAAATTGCTATTTCAAGTGTGGTAGGCATTCTCAAATCTAGCTCATGTGGCTTACTATATACAACGTATTTATCAAGAACAAGTAAAATCTGACGTTATTTTTGTAAAAAATATATATAATATTTGCTTCCGCGCCCGTATTTTATAATTCTTTATTATATTTTAGGTAAAAGAAAACATTGCAACAAGAAAATTTCTATTTCCAGTGTAGTAGGTATTCTAGAATCCAGCCCATGTAGCTTACAATATACAACGTATTCATCAAGAATAGGTAGCTTACAATATACAACGTATTCATCAAGAATAGATAAATATGACTTTATTTTTGTAAAAAATTAATAAACACTTGCTTCCGCGCCCGAATTTTATAATTCTTTATCATATTTTAGTTAAAAGAAAACATTGCAACAAGAAAATTGCTATTTCAAGTGTGGTAGGTATTCTAGAATCCAGCCCATGTGGCTTACAATATACAACGTATTTTTCAAGAATAGGTAAAATCTGACTTAATATTTGTAAAAAATCATATATATATATATATATATATATATATATATATATATATATATATATATATTTGCTTGCGCGCCCGAATTTTATAATTCTTCATCATATTTTAGCTAAAGGAAAACATTGCAACAAAAAAATTGCTATTTAAAGTGTGGTAGGTATTCTAGAATCTAGCCCATATACCTTACAATATACAACGTATTTATTAAAATGAAACCCGAAAATTAATGTTTATTATCTGATTGGTACCACGCTTTGGTCACTTTTCACGGCCAATGCCTAAAACCATTCATAGTATAGATCCTAAACCATGAATATGAATGTTTTAACAAAAATATCCATTTCAAGAATAGGTAAAATCTGACATTATTTTTGTAAAAAATTATATAAATATTTGCTTCCGCGCCCGAATTTTATAATTCTTTATCATATTTTAGCCAAAACAAAACATTGCAACAAGAAAATTTCTATTTCAAGTGTGGTAGATATTCTAGAATCCAGCCCATGTAGCTTACAATATTCAACGTATTCATCAAAAATAGGTAAAATCTGACTTTATTTTTGTAAACATTCATATAAAAATTTGTTTTCACGCCCGAATTTTATAAATCTTTATCATATTTTAGCCAACACAAAACATTGCAACAAGAAAATTTCTATTTCAAGTGTGGTAGGTATTCCAGAATCCAGCCCATGTAGTTTACAATATACATCGTATTCATCAAGAAAAGGTAAAATCTGACTTTATTTTTGTAAAAAATCATATAAATATTTGCTTCCGCGCCCGACTTTATAATTCTTCATCTTATTTTAGCTAAAAGAAAATATTGCAACAAGAATATTGCAATTTCAAGTGTGGTAGGTATTCTAGAATCCAGCCCATGTAGCTTACAATATACAACGTATTCATCAAGAATAGGTAATATCTGACTTTATTTTTGTAAAAAAATATAAAAATATTTGCTTCCGCGGCCGAATTTTTTAATTCTTTATTATATTTTAGCTAAAAGAAAACATTGCAACAAGAAAATTTCTATTTCAAAGTGTGGTAGGTATTCTAGAATCCAGCCCATGTAGCTTACAATATACAACGTATTCATCAAGAATAGATAAAATCTGACTTTATTTTTGTAAAAAATCATTAAAATATTTGCTTTCGCGCCCGAATTTTTTAATTCTTCATCATATTTTAGCTAAAAGAAAACATATCAACAAGAAAATTGCTATTACAAGTGTGGTAGGTATTCTAGAATACGGCCCATGTAGCTTACAATATACAATGTATTCATCAAGAATAGGTAAAATCTGACATAATTTTTGTAAAGAATCATTAAAATATTTGTTTCCGCGCCCGAATTTTATAATTCTTCATCATATTTAGCTAAAAGAAAACATTGAAACAAGAAAATTGCTATTTCAAGTGTGGTAGGCATTCTCAAATCTAGCTCATGTGGCTTACTATATATACAACGTATTTATCAAGAACAAGTAAAATCTGACGTTATTTTTGTAAAAAAATTATATAAATATTTGCTTCCGCGCCCGTATTTTATAATTCTTTATTATATTTTAGGTAAAAGAAAACATTGCAACAAGAAAATTTCTATTTCCAGTGTAGTAGGTATTCTAGAATCCAGCCCATGTAGCTTACAATATACAACGTATTCATCAAGAATAGGTAGCTTACAATATACAACGTATTCATCAAGAATAGATAAAATATGACTTTATTTTTGTAAAAAATTTAATAAACACTTGCTTCCGCGCCCGAATTTTATAATTCTTTATCATATTTTAGTTAAAAGAAAACATTGCAACAAGAAAATTGCTATTTCAAGTGTGGTAGGTATTCTAGAATCCAGCCCATGTGGCTTACAATATACAACGTATTTTTCAAGAATAGGTAAAATCTGACTTAATATTTGTAAAAAATCATATATATATATATATATATATATATATATATATATATATATATATATATATATATATATATATTTGCTTGCGCGCCCGAATTTTATAATTCTTCATCATATTTTAGCTAAAGGAAAACATTGCAACAAAAAAATTGCTATTTAAAGTGTGGTAGGTATTCTAGAATCTAGCCCATATACCTTACAATATACAACGTATTTATTAAAATGAAACCCGAAAAATTAATGTTTATTATCTGATTGGTACCACGCTTTGTCACTTTTCACGGCCAATGCCTAAAACCATTCATAGTATAGATCCTAAACCATGAATATGAATGTTTTAACAAAAATATCCATTTCAAGAATAGGTAAAATCTGACATTATTTTTGTAAAAAATTATATAAATATTTGCTTCCGCGCCCGAATTTTATAATTCTTTATCATATTTTAGCCAAAACAAAACATTGCAACAAGAAAATTTCTATTTCAAGTGTGGTAGATATTCTAGAATCCAGCCCATGTAGCTTACAATATTCAACGTATTCATCAAAAATAGGTAAAATCTGACTTTATTTTTGTAAACATTCATATAAAAATTTGTTTTCACGCCCGAATTTTATAAATCTTTATCATATTTTAGCCAACACAAAACATTGCAACAAGAAAATTTCTATTTCAAGTGTGGTAGGTATTCCAGAATCCAGCCCATGTAGTTTACAATATACATCGTATTCATCAAGAAAAGGTAAAATCTGACTTTATTTTTGTAAAAAATCATATAAATATTTGCTTCCGCGCCCGACTTTATAATTCTTCATCTTATTTTAGCTAAAAGAAAATATTGCAACAAGAATATTGCAATTTCAAGTGTGGTAGGTATTCTAGAATCCAGCCCATGTAGCTTACAATATACAACGTATTCATCAAGAATAGGTAATATCTGACTTTATTTTTGTAAAAAAATATAAAAATATTTGCTTCCGCGGCCGAATTTTTTAATTCTTTATTATATTTTAGCTAAAAGAAAACATTGCAACAAGAAAATTTCTATTTCAAGTGTGGTAGGTATTCTAGAATCCAGCCCATGTAGCTTACAATATACAACGTATTCATCAAGAATAGATAAAATCTGACTTTATTTTTGTAAAAAATCATATAAGTATTTGCTTCCGCGCCCGACTTTATAATTCTTCATCTTATTTTAGCTAAAAGAAAATATTGCAACAAGAATATTGCAATTTCAAGTGTGGTAGGTATTCTAGAATCCAGCCCATGTAGCTTACAATATACAACGTATTCATCAAGAATAGGTAATATCTGACTTTATTTTTGTAAAAAAATATAAAAATATTTGCTTCCGCGCCCGAATTTTGTAATTCTTTATCATATTTTAGCTAAAAGAAAACATTGCAACAAGAAAATTGCTATTTCAAGTGTGGTAGGTATTCTAGAATCCAGCCCATGTAGCTTACAATATGCAACTTATTCATTAAAATGACACCCGAAAATTTAATGTTAATTATCCGATTGGTACTATATTTTGGTCACTTTTGCATGTCCAATGCTTAAAACCATCCATAGTATAGATCCTAGAGCGTGAATATGAATGTTTTAACAAAAATATCCACTTCAAGAATAGGTTAAATCTGACTTTATTTATTGTAAAAAATCATATAAATATTTGCTTCCGCGCCCGAATTCTATAATTCTTCATCATATTTTAGCTAAAAGAAAACACTGCAACAAGAAAATTGCTATTTCAAGTGTGGTAGGTATTCTATATTTTAGCCCATGTAGCTAACAATATACAACGCATTCATTAAAATGACACCCGAAAATTTAATGTTTATTATCTGAATGGTCCTACGTTATGGTCACTTTTGCATGTCCAATGCTAACACCATCCATAGTATAGATACTAAAACATAAATATGAATGTTTTAACAAAAATATCCATTTAAAGAATAGGTAAAATCTGACTTTATTTTTGTAAAAAATCATATAAACATTTGCTTCCGCGCCCGAATTTTATAATTCTTCTTCATATTTTGCTAAAAGAAAACATTGCAACTAGAAAATAGCAATTTCAAGTATGGTAGGTATTCTAGAATCCTGTCCATGTAGCTTACAATATACATCGTATTCATTAAAATGACACCCGAAAATTGAATGTTTATTATCTGATACTCTGAGATAGCGCGTAAATTTTGCACGTTCAATACCTAAAACCATCCATAGTATAGATCCTAAAGCATGAATATGAATGTTTTAACAAAAATATACATTTCAAGAATAGGTAAAATCTAACTTTATTTTTTTTAAAAATCATATATATATTTGCTTCCGCGCCCGAATTTTATAATTCTTTATCATATTT
Source organism: Stenolophus ochropezus (assembly GCA_035578165.1). Taxonomy (NCBI): domain Eukaryota; kingdom Metazoa; phylum Arthropoda; class Insecta; order Coleoptera; family Carabidae; genus Stenolophus; species Stenolophus ochropezus. The sequence goes on along the minus strand of JAQOWZ010000106.1, from coordinate 435,001 downwards.
TAGCTAAAAGAAAACATTGCAACAAGAAAATTTCTATTTCAAATTTGGAAGGTATTCTAGAATCCAGCCCATGTAGCTTACAAGAAACAACGTATTTATTAAAATGATACCCGAAAATTGAATGTTTATTATCTGACTGGTACCACGTTTTAGTCACTTTTGCATGTCCAATGCTAAAATTATCCATAGTATAGATCCCAAAGCATGAATATGAATGTTTTAACAAAAATATTTATTTCAAGGATAGGTAAAATATAACTTTTTTTAAAAAAAAATCATATAAATATTTTGCTTCCGCGCCCGAATTTCATAATTCTTTATCAATTTTTAGCTAAAAGAAAAAATTGCAACAAGTAAATTTCTATTTCAAGTGTAGTAGGTATTCTAGAATCCAGCCCATGTAGCTTACAATATACAACGTATTCATCAAGAATAGGTAAAATCTGACTTTCTTCTTGTGAAAAATCATGTAAATATTTGCGCCTGAAGTTTATAATTATTCATCATATTTTAGCTAAAAGAAAACATTGCAACTAGAAAATTGCTATTTTAAGTGTGGCAGGTATTTTAGAATCCAGCCCATATAGCTTACAATTTACAACGTATTCATTAAAATGACACCCGAAAATTGAATGTTTATTATCTGATTGGTACCACGTTTTGGTCACTTTTGCACGTGCAAAGCCTAAAACCATCCATGGTATAGATCCAAAAGCATGAATATGAATGTTTTAACAAAAATATCCATTTCAAGTATAAGTAAAATCTGACTTTATTTTTGTTTTAAAAATCATATATATATTTGCTTCCGCGGCCGCATTTTATAATTCTTTATCATATTTTAGCTAAAAGAAAACATTGCAACAAGAAAATTGTTATTTCAAGTGTGGTAGGTATTTTAGAATCCAGCCCATGTAGCTTACAATATACAACGTATTCATTAAAATGACACTCGAAAATTGAATGTTTATTATCTGATTGGTACCAGGTTTTGATCACTTTTGCACGTCGAATGCCTAAAACCATCCATAGTCTAGATCCTAAAGCATGAATATGAATGTTTTAACAAAAATATCCATTTCAAAAATAGGTAAAATCTGACTTTATTTTTGTAAAAAATCATATAAATATTTGCTTCCACGCCCGAATTTAAAAATTCTTCATCATATTTTAGCTAAAAGAAAATATTGCAACAAAAAAATTGCTATTTCAAGTGTGGTAGGTATTCTAGAATCCAGCCCATGTAGCTTATAATATACACCGTATTCAATAAAATGACACCCGAAAATTGAATGTTCATTATCTGATTGGTACCACGTTTTGGTCACTTTTGCATGTCTAATGCTTAAAACCATCCATAGTATTGATCCTAAAGCATGAATATGAATGTTTTAACAAAAATATCCATTTCAAGAATAGGTAAAATCTGAATTTATTTTTGTAAAAATTATATAAATATTTGTTGCCGCGCCCTAATTTTATAATTCTTTATCATATTTTAGCTAACAGAAATCATTGCAACAAGTAAATAGCAATTTCAAGTGTGGTAGGTATTCTAGAATCCAGCCCATGTAGCTTACAATATACAACGTATTCATCAAGAATAGGTAAAATCTGACTTTATTTTTGTAAAAAATCATATAAATATTTGCTTCCGCGCCCGAATTTTATAATTCTTCATCATATTTTAGCTAAAAGAAAACATTGCAACATGAAAATTGTTATTTCAAGTGTGGTAGGTATTCTTGAATCCAGCCCATGTAGCTTACAATATACAACGTATTCATTAAAATGACATCCGAAAATTGAATTTTTATTATCTGATTGGTACCACGTTTGGGTCACTTTTGCAAATCCAATGCTAAAATTATCCATAGTATAGATCCTAAAGCATGAATATGAATGTGTAACAAAAATATCCATTTCAAGGATAGGTAAAATATGACTTTTTTTGTAAAAAAACATATAAATATTTGCTTCCGCGCCTGAATTTTATAATTCTTTATCATATTTATCTAAAAGAAAACATTGCAATATGAAAATTGTTATTTCAAATGTGGTAGGTATTCTTTAATCCAGCCCATGTAGCTTACAATATACATCGTATTCATTAAAATGACTTTCGAAAATTGAATGTTTATTATCTTAATGGTACCACGTTTTGCTCAATTTTGCACGTCCAATGCTAAAATTATCCATAGTGTAGATCCTAAATCATGAATATGAATGTTTAACAAAAATGTTCATTTCAAGGATAGGTAATATATGACTTTTTTTTGTAAAAAATCATATAAATAATTGTTTCCGCGCCCAAATTTTATAAATATTTATCATATATTAGCTAAAAGATAACATTGCAACAAGAAAATTGCTATTTTAAGTGTGGTAGGTATTCTAGAATCCAGCCCACCTAGCTTACATTATGCAACGAATTCATTAAGAATAGGTAAAATCTGAGTTTATTTTTGTTAAAAATCATATAAATATTTGCTTCCGCGCCCGAATTTTATGATTCTTCATCATATTTTAGCTCAAAGAAAACATTGCAACAAGAAAATTGCTATTTCAAGTGTGGTAGGTATTCTAGAAACCAGCCAATGTAGCCTACAATATACAACGTATTCATTAAAATGACAACCGAAAATTGAATGTTTTTTATCTGATTGGTACCAAGCTATGGTCACTTTTGAATGTCCAATGCTAAAATTATCCATAGTATAGATCCTAAAGCATGAAAATGAATGTTTTAACAAAAACATAAATTTCAAGAATAAGAAAATCTGACTTTATTTTTGTAAAAAATCATATAAAAATTTGCATCCGCGCCCGAATTTTATAATTCTATATCATATTTTAGCTTAAAGATAACATTGCAACAAGAAAATTGCTATATCAAGTGTGGTAAGTATTCTAGAATCCAGCCAATGTAGCTTACAATATACAACGTATTCATCAAGAAAAGGTATAATCTGACTTTATTTTTGTAAAAAATCATATAAATATTTCCTTCCGTGCCCGAATTTAGAAAATTTTCATCATATTTTAGCTAAAAGAAAACATTGCAACAAGTAAATTGCTATATCAAGTGTGGAAGGTATTCTAGAATCCAGCCATGTAGCTTACAATATACAACGTATTCATCGAGAATAGACAAAATATGACTTTATTTTTGAAAAAAATTATATAAATATTTGCTTCCGCGCCCGAATTTTATAATTCTGCATCATATTTTAGCTAAAAGAAAACATTGCAACATGAAAATTGTTATTTTAAATGTAGTAGGTATTCTTGAATCCAGCCCATGTAGCTTACAATATAGAACGTATTCATCAAGAATAGGTAAAATCAGACATTATTATTGTAAAAAATCATTAAAATATTGGTTTCCGCGCTTGAATTTTATAATGTTTCATCATATTTTAGCTAAAAGAAAACATTGCAACAAGAACCTTGCTATTTCAAGTGTGGTAGGTATTCTAGAATCCAGCCCCTATAGCTTACATTATACAACGTATTCATTAAAATGACACCCGAAAATTGAATGTCTATTTTCTGATTGGTACCAAGTTTTGGTCACTTTTGCATGTCCAATGGTAAAATTATCCATAGTTTAGATCCTAAAGCATGAATATGAAAGTTTTAACAAAAATATCCTTTTCAAGAATTGATAAAATATGACATTTTTTTGGAAAAAATCTTATAAATATTTACTTCCGCGCCCGAATCTTATAATTCTTTACCATATTTTAGCTAAAAGATAACATTACAACAAGAAAATTGCTATTTTAAGTGTGGTAGGTATTCTAGAGTCCAGCCCATGTGGCTTACAATATACAAAGTATTTATCAATAATAGGTAAAATCTGACTTTGTTTTTGTAAAAAATCATATATAAATTATTTTCGTGGTTCTGGTTTATGAGTTTTTAAAAATAATTATTTTATTCACAAATATTAAATTTAATGTTTTCAAAGCAAGTTACAAGTCCAGACTGAATATAATATTTCTTTACAATCTTTTACATGTGTTTTTGATACAGAGTAATATAATATGATAACATGATAACAGGATGTTGGGAACTGCTGATGGTTGCAACTTCTGGGCAGGTAACACTTTCCTCCTTAAGAAGAAACTCTAGGGCGGAACGACTTGAGTTTCGTCAATCTGCGTGGGAGTCCTGGGAATTGTATTCTGGAAAAATTTATTTTTTATTTTGAACAAAAAATATGTTGCGATCACCAATGACAGGCAGATGACTCCTATTATTGCGGCCACGGAGTATTTGTATTCCGTCTTCATCGGATCGATGTCGATTTCTTCAATTTCTTGTAGTTGGAGTTGATGTAGTTTGTCCAGTGGTGTCTTGTCTAGTTTTAGTTTTTCAACTTGTAGGGTTGTAGGACTTCTTATGTTGATTTTTTCTAAGCTGATTGGATGACCAGGTATGGAGTTTATTTTATTGGAATACACATAGGATGAGATTTTGATTAAGCAGTTTGGTGGTATAATGAATAGATAGGTTCCTTGAAGGGAAGCGATGGTATTTCTACTGCACGTTGTTTTTATTTGTTGCGGTGTAGGAAATATTCCAATGTAATGTGCTTTATTTATTTCTAATACAATTTTTTGTCTTATTTTTACTGGCACATGTTGACAATTATTGGCAGTAGTATCGGAAGTTAATATTGAAGTTAGACATTCTTCATCTTTTTCCATTGGAAGGAGATTTGTGTTGTCGCATAGGAATTTCGACTCTATTTCTATACACTTCTCGTTGGTGTATTGGTATGCGTTGTTGTTTAAGGATAGATAGGTAGCAGGTGGGATAATTGTAGATTGATTAACGTTTGGAATGGAGTATAAATGGTAATGATCGAATGTTTCCGGGTGTACCAGCGGGAAATCAAGTGAAAACATAATTTTTTCGTTACTAATATGTACTTTAATTTTAATAACGTGATAATATCTAGAAACGTCTTCAATGTTTGGAAATAATAATTGTTAGTGATCGTAAATGGATAATAATTCGCTAATGGCATGTTTCAAGTCTTCAAAGGAAATTATGCTTGGGTGTACAGTTTCCAAAATGGCAAATGTTACCGCGTTTTCAATTTCTTCCAAATAGTACACTAATGAATCAATGTTATATTTAATTTCTTCTAAAATTTCTTGTATAATCAAATAATGGGAAAACGAGAAACTTGAGTTATTAATTGATTTGATTATCTCATTTGTTTTATTTTCTATATCATTTTGATTTTTGATTATTGATGTCTTCGTTTCATTAATAGAAGACATTATATTTTTCGAAAGTGATATCTGATTATTTAATTTAGTTACGATTGATTTTTGATTACTTTGTAATTTAAGTATGTTATCATGAATTTCTTCGGCGTCAACATTATCCATATTTCCTGTTATAAACTTGATAAGAGATCCTAAAGGATTGATAATACCACGTTTTTGCCGTTTTTCTGGGTAGAAATTTCTTAATTTTTTAGTTACAACTGATAATTGGTATTTCAAGTGTTCGTAATAATTGTTTAATACAGTGAAAATGTCGGGGGTAGCAAAATTTATTGTTTCTTTTATTTTAGATAGGCTTTCATTTAATAAATCTACTCGATTAGATAGGGATTTGAGGTCAACATAGTGAAGGAATGTGTGGGAAGCGGTTTTAATTCTTGCTTGTCCTAATTTAAATGGGAGGATTCCAGGATTGTTGGATAGATTCTGGATTAGAACTTCTTGTGACTTCGTCATCGTTATGTACAGAGTCGAGAGTCTGTGAAATTATGCTGGTTTTAGAATTTTATTTTCTAAGATTTTGAATTTGTTTTTAGTCTTATTCTGTTTTTTAAAGTCATAGGTTTTTTGTCTGGGTCTTTTTATGTTACTTAGGTGGATTTTTGTAGAAGTGTTGCCGTGTTGCGGTTTTATTTCGGCGGTTTTTAGATTTGGATTAATTTTTTCAATTTCTTCTCGTTTGAATTTGTTATTCGTTTTGCTTTGCTTTTGTTTATTTTTTACGTAAATTGTTTTAGGTATTTCAGGTAGATCTTCGCGATTTTTATTTGCGTAATCAATAGTTTTTTGTTTGTATTTCTCGTTTGTATCTCTGATTTTATTGTATAGCAGTTTAATTTTTTCCTTGTGCTTGATTATATAATTATTAACTAGTTGCTTTTCCAATTCAAGGTCTAGGGGTGAGTTTACGTCAATGTGACCTGAAATAATTTCGCACGGTTTAAATTTTGTAGCAGAATGGATAGAATTATTGTATGCTAGCAAAGCGTAGTTGACTTTCATTTCAATTGGTTCTTTGTTATATTCGTTCTGATTGTTTAGTAGTCTTATATGTTCCACAAGGGTCGAGTGAAATCTTTCAATTAACCCGTTTGATTCTGGATGTTGTGATGTTATAAAATGGAGTTTTATTTTATGTACTTCTAATAATTCTTTAACTAATGAATTTTTAAATTCTAAGCCATTGTCTGAAATTATTTGATTTGGTATCCCATGATGGGTGAAATATTTAACAAGATTATTCACAACTTCTATGCCTTGTCCGGAATTCAATCTATAGGCTTGAGCATATCTTGAGAAAGCATCAATTATCTTTAAGAATTTTTGTTTTTCTAAAGTTATCGAGTCAATATGTAAAATTTCAAAAGGTTTAGTTGGGGTTGGTGAAATATTAAATTTTGGTTTAATAGGGATTCTGTCATATTTAGTTTTTAAACATACTTCACATTCATTAATGTAAGTTTGAACTGATTTCCTCAAATTAGGCCAGTAGTATTTCTTTCTAATTTCTTTCTCTGTTTCATCGATTCCTCTGTGATTAGTTTTGCTTTCGTGATAATTTTGAATAGTTTCTTTAATATCTTCTGAGTCTACGACATCTAATAATTTTTGAATATATCTTACTAAATTTATTTGTGAGTTTTTAAAATATTTTTGAATAATTGAACTGAATTTTTCATATATTGGATCTTCAAAGTATAAGCAATATTTAACTTTCGGGATGATGTATTCTTTTATGAAATTAATTATATCTCTAGCAAAATTGTTTTTCGAAATTTGTACAAGGAAACGTTGTGTGTTTTCAAATAATTTTATAATTTTTGGTTTTTGGGGATCAAAATTTACTTCTGATATAATAATTTGGTTTGTTCCGAAATTAACTGGTTTATCACAAATAGTGTCCGTGTTCTACGTTAAAAGCGGTTTTCTGTATGTCGTCCGGGTGCATTTCAATCTGATGAAATCCACTTGCCAAGTCTAATGTTGAAAAGTATTTTGATCGTCCAAGTCGGTCTAGAATGTCGGATATATTCGGGATAGGGTAACGGTCATTTACAGTCTTCTCGTTTATCTTGCGATAATCGACGACTATACGCCATTTTTGTTTGCCAGAAGCATCAACCTTTTTTGGAACGATCCAGATAGGTGATGACCAAGGCGAATCACTGGGTCGTATGATTCCTTGTTCTAACATGTTGTTAATTTGTTTCTCGACTTCGGGTTTGTGAATGAATGAGTATCTATAGGATTTTGAGTGTACTGGAATTTCATCTTTTGTGATTATTCGATGTTTGATCTTGTTTGTAAAAGTTAGTGGAGTTCCTTCTCGATAAAATATATCAGAAAATGATTTGACTAATTTTGAAATTTGATGTGTTTCTTCCGTATTCATGTGGTCGGTTCTAATTAATTTAGTTAAGTCTGATTTGTCTTGATATTGGATATTATTTACATCGTCATTGACTGTGACATTAAATAATTCGAATTCAGAATTATTACATGGGTTGGCATTAATTGGTTCGTACAAATAAATTTCTTATGGTTCATACGTATTATTATAAATATCTACAGGGGCATAACCGTTTTGACAATTTGATAAACAATTTCTAATTAAACAATTCGAAATGTTTGTGGGTGGTATTAATACATCGCCGTCGGGTGCATGTACTGGAATTTTTACGGTTTCGAGAGTGTTTGGTTCTATTCGAGCAAAGAACAATAATTTTTGTTTCGATTCGTAGTGTGATAGTTTTAAACTCGTGTTTGGGGTTTTCAAGATAGAATGTTTTATATTTAGTTCGACGTTTAAGTCTTTTAACGTATCATATCCAATTAATCCATCGAAAAAGTGATGAAATTTAAACAAATAGAATTTTATATTTTTGTCGGTATTGAATTCGGGGAATGCTGGAATTTCAATACAAGAATCGCGTTTAGTAGTTTGAAATATTGAACTAATTGTAAAATTTTCCTTTTTAATAAATGGTTTAAAATATTTTTCTGCAAGATCTGGATTTAAAAATGATTTTGTCGCTCCGTTGTCTATTAACAATTTTAAGGGTGGATTCGAAATTTTTATAAAGGGTAAATCTTTTTTATCATAGATGGAATGAATTTCTATGTTTGGTTCTGAGACTGGCTCGTTTCGCAAAAATTTTGATTATCTTCATAAGAGTCGGGTTCGTACACGTCGTATTCGGTTTCATTTGTGTCGACCGAAGTGTTTTGTCCGTATTGTTCGTAATTTTCCACTTCATTATAATTATCGTAATAATATTCTACTGGTTCGTAAAATTCGGTGGGCTCTACATTAAATAGTTCCTCGGATACAAATTTTTGTTGTCCGTTATTTTGGAATTTTGATACAGTACCATGTGATATTCCAGTCATGGGGGTTGGTTTGGGAAATTGTTGACGGGTGAACCTTGTGGTTTCCACACGTTTGTAGGATTGGGTCTAGGTTGAGGTCTTCCAAATACTTGTTGGTTTGTAAAGGTTCTTTGAGGTTGAATTGGTCTAGGCTGTAAAGCTATTGGAGCACTGGGAAATGGTCGGGGTTGATTATAAAATTGTTGTTGCGGAGAATTATAGGTTGTTGGAGAATGATATCTTGGAAATTGCATTGGGATTTGTCTTTGAATGTGCATATTAGGCGGAGGTTTTTGAGTAATTTTATTATTGAAAGCGGGTCTTTGTAAATGCCTGATGTTATTTTCCGCTACTATATATTGTCTACTTTCTGCTAAACTAGTGGGCTTCATTGCGCGAATTGTTGAACCAAGTGGTTCTTTTAATCGAGCTAAAAATATTTTCAACGCATGTGTATTATAAAAATTTTTCTTTACTGTTTTAATTGTGTCTTCTGATTCATGAATTTCAACATAATTGTGAAGAAAGCTTAAATTTTGCATTACTTTTGTGTAAAATTGAAGTGCTGATTCATCTTTTTGTCTCAGTTGATCTAAATCAAATAATAAGCCATTTTCATCTCGCTGGTTGCCGAAATGGGCAACTAACGTTTCTTTTACTGTTTTCCAGTCTTTGGTTATACAAGTAGTGTAAACTTCGCGGGCTGCTCCGGATAATTTTGCATATATTCCGTATACTACTGTAATATTTTGAACGCAATGTAAATTTTCAGGTTTCGGGTCCCAATAAGATTTTATTAGGGCATTTGCAATTTCTAGAAATCCTGCTAATTCTGCTGGATTTCCATTGAAGTTTATAACGATTTCAAGTAATTTAGTTTCAAATTTGGGTATTTGTGACATATTTTCGCTTATAGATAATTTAGAAAGAACTGAATTAATTATTGTTAAATCTACTTTTTGATTTCTGTAAGAATTCGTAAAATCTAAGTCTAAATCTAACTCGTTCTCACTGTTTTCCGCGGTGGAAGGGTAAGATGAAAGCGAGGAGTCATATTTTAGCTAAAAGAAAACATTGCAACAAGAAAATTGCTATTTTAAGTGTGGTACGTATTCTAGAATCCAGCCCATGTAGCTAACAATATACAACGTATTCATTAAAATGACCCCCGAAAATTCAATGTTTGTTATCTGATTGGTAACACGTTTTGGTCACTTTTGCATGTCCAACGCTTGAAACCATCCATAGTATTGATTCTAAAGCATGAATATGAATGTTTTAACAAATATAACCATTAAAGATAGGTAAAATCTGACATTTTTTTTTTTGTAAAAAATCTTATAAATATTTGCTTCCGCACCCGAATTTTATAAATCTATCTCATATTTTAGCTAAAAGAAAACATTGCAACAAGGATATTACTATTTCAAGTGTAATAGGTATTCTAGAATCCAGCCCATGTAGCAATATACAACGTATTCATTAAAATGACACCCGAAATATGAATGTTTGTTATCTCATTGGTACCACGTTTCGGTCACTTTTGCATGTCCAATGCTTAAAACCATCCATGGTATAGATCCTAAAGCATGAATATGAATGTTTTAACAAAAATATCCATTTCAAGAATAGGTAAAATCTGACTTTATTTTTGTGACTATTCATAAAAATATTTGCTTCAGAGCCTGAATTTTATAATTCTTTATCATATTTTAGCTAAAAGATAACATTGCAATAAGAAAATTACTATTTTAAGTGTGGTAGGTATCCTAGAATCCAGCCCATGTAGCTTACAATATACAACGTATTCATCAAGAATAGGTAAAATCTGACTATATTTTCGTAAAAAATCATATAAATATTTGCTTCCCCGACTGAATTTTATAATTCTTCATCATATTTTAGCTAACAGAAAACATTGCAACAAGATAATTGCTATTTCAAGTGTGGTAGGTATTCTGGAATCCAGGCCATGTAGCTTACAATATACAACGTATTCATTGATATGACATTAGAAAATTGAATTTTTATTATCTGATTGGTAACACGTTGTGGTTACTTTTGCATGTCGAATGCTAAAATTATCCATAGTATAGATCCTAAAGCATGAATATGAATGTTTTAACAAAAATATCCATTTCAAGGATAGGTAAAATCTGACATTATTTTTGTAAAAAATCACATAAATATTTGCTTCCGCGCCCGAATTTTATAATTCTTTATCATATTTTAGCTATAAAGTAATATTGCAACAAGAAAATTGCTATTTCAAGTGTGGTAGGTATTTTAGAATCCAGCCCATGTAGCTTAAAATATACAACGTATTCATTAAAATGACACCCGAAAATAGAATGTTTATTATCTGATTGGTACCGCGTTTTTGGCAGTTTTGCACGTTCAATACCTAAAATCATCCATAGTATAGATCCTAAAGCATGAATATGAATGTTTTAACAAAAATATCCATTTCAAGGATAGGTAAAATCTGACATTATTTTTGTAAAAAATCACATAAATATTTGCTTCCGCGCCCGAATTTCATAATTCTTTATCAATTTTTAGCTAAAAGAAAACATTGCAACAAGTAAATTTCTATTTCAAGTGTAGTAGGTATTCTAGAATCCAGCCCATGTAGCTTACAATATACAACGTATTCATCAAGAATAGGTAAAATCTGACTTTATTCTTGTGAAAAATTATGTAAATATTTGCGCTTGAAGTTTATAATTCTTCATCATATTTTAGCTAAAAGAAAACATTGCAACAAGAAAATTGCTATTTTAAGTGTGGCAGGTATTTTAGAATCCAGCCCATATAGCTTACAATTTACAACGTATTCATTAAAATGACACCCGAAATTTGAATGTTTATTATCTGATTGGTACCACGTTTTGGTCACTTTTGCACGTGCAAAGCCTAAAACCATCCATGGTATAGATCCAAAAGCATGAATATGAATGTTTTAACAAAAATATCCATTTCAAGTATAAGTAAAATCTGACTTTATTTTTGTTTTAAAAATCATATATATATTTGCTTCCGCGCCCGCATTTTATAATTCTTTATCATATTATAGCTAAAAGAAAACATTGCAACAAGAAAATTGTTATATCAAGTGTGGTATGTATTTTAGAATCCAGCCCATGTAGCTTATAATATACACCTTATTCAATAAAATGACACCCGAAAATTGAATGTTCATTATCTGATTGGTACCACGTTTTGGTCACTTTTGCATGTCTAATGCTTAAAACCATCCATAGTATAGATCCTAAAGCATGAATATGAATGTTTTAACAAAAATATCCATTTCAAGAATAGGTAAAATCTGAATTTATTTTTGTAAAAATTATATAAATATTTATTGCCGCGCCCTAATTTTATAATTCTTTATCATATTTTAGCTAAAAGAAAACATTGCAACATGAAAATTGTTATTTCAAGTGTGGTAGGTATTCTTGAATCCAGCCCATGTAGCTTACAATATACAACGTATTCATTTAAATGACATCCGAAAATTGAATGTTTATTATCTGATTGGCACCACGTTTTGGTCACTTTTGCATGTCCAATGCTAAAATTATCCATAGTATAGATCCTAAAGCATGAATATGAATGTTTAACAAAAATATCCATTTCAAGGATATGTAAAATATGACTTTTTTTGTAAAAAAACATAATAATATTTGCTTTCGCGCCCGAATTTTATAATTCTTTATCATATTTTAGCTAAAAGAAAACATTGCAACATGAAAATTGTTATTTCAAGTGTGGTAGGTATTCTTTAATCCAGCCCATGTAGCTTACAATATACAACGTATTCATTAAAATGACTTTCGAAAATTGAATGTTTATTATCTTAATGGTACCACGTTTTACTCACTTTTGCACGTCCAATGCTAAAATTATCCATAGTACAGATCCTATATCATGAATATGAATGTTTAACAAAAATGTCCATTTCAAGGATAGGTAATATATGACTTTTTTTTGTAAAAAATTATATAAATATTTGCTTCCGCGCCCGAATTTTATAAATATTTATCATATATTAGCTAAAAGATAACATTGCAACAAGAAAATAGCTATTTTAAATGTGGTAGGTATTCTAGAATCCAGCCCATCTAGCTTACATTATACAACGAATTCATTAAGATTAGGTAAAATCTGAGTTTATTTTTGTTAAAAATCATATAAATATTTGCTTCCGCGCCCGAATTTTATGATTCTTCATCATATTTTAGCTAAAAAAAAACATTGCAACAAGAAAATTGCTATTTCAAGTGTGGTAGGTATTCTAGAAACCAGCCAATGTAGCCTACAATATACAACGTATTCATTAAAATGACAACCGAAAATTGAATGTTTTTTATCTGATTGGTACCACGTTATGATCACTTATGAATGTCTAATGCTAAAATTATCCATAGTATAGATCCTAAAGCATGAAAATGAATGTTTTAACAAAAATATAAATTTCAAGAATAAGAAAATCTGACTTTATTTTTGTAAAAAATCATATAAATATTTGCATCCGCGCCAGAATTTTATAATTCTTTATCATATTTTAGCTTAAAGATAACATTGCAACAAGAAAATTTCTATATCAAGTGTGGTAAGTATTCTAGAATTCAGCCAATGTAGCTTACAATATACAACGTATTCATCAAGAAAAGGTATAATCTGACTTTATTTTTGTAAAAAATCATATAAATATTTCCTTCCGTGCCCGAATTTAGAAAATTTTCATCATATTTTAGCTAAAAGAAAACATTGCAACAAGTAAATTGCTATATCAAGTGTGGAAGGTATTCTAGAATCCAGCCCATGTAGCTTACAATATACAACGTATTCATCAAGAATAGGTAAAATCTGACTTTATTTTTGAAAAAAATTATATAAATATTTGCTTCCGCGCCCGAATTTTATAATTCTGCATCATATTTTAACTAAAAGAAAACATTGCAACATAAAAATTGTTATTTTAAATGTAGCAGGTATTCTTAGGTGCGTGAATTTAGCAGAATGAAGTAAAGCACTAACGAAACAATTTATATACAAAGTTAGTGCCTCGTTAGTGCTCTTTGGTGCATCTTCAATTTTTCTAGCAGGAGTCACCATGCCGCTACAAAAAGCATTCGACTTTTTTTCCTGCCAAGTTCACACTAGCAGGAACTTTAAAAGATAAATTAATGAACTTGGTGTCAAAAGTTAGTGCTTCGTTAGGGCTCTTTAGTGCTTCTATTAAAAAAATCACAAATCATACTATATCGCTACCAGGAGCATTCGACTGTTTTTCCTGCCAAGTTCACACTAGCAGGAACTTTGAAAGATAAATTAATGAACTTGGTGTCAAAAGTTAGTGCTTCGTTAGTGCTCTTTAGTGCTTCTATTAAAAAAATCACAAATTATACTATATCGCTACCAGGAGCATTCGACTGTTTTCCTGCCAAGTTCACACTAGCAGGAACTTTGAAAGATAAATTAATGAACTTGGTGTCAAAAGTTAGTGCTTCGTTAGTGCTCTTTAGTGCTTCTATTAATTTTTTTTTATTATATAATTTTTTATTGTAATAAAATATCAAAAATTATTTTTATTATTTGCAACTTTTTTGTTCATTTTGTGCTATTTATTGCTACAGTGTATTACTTTTGTGCTCATCTCCTACAATCGTCATTATCAAAATAATATGAATACGATATGTTTACGTTTGCTCATTCATAATAAAAAAATTTAAAATTAATATAGCAGTAATTTTTTCTGATCTCGTTCCATTTATTGCCTTATTTTTAAAATTTTTTATTCATTTCGGTTTATTATAAGTAAGCTGGAGGAAATATATACTATTCAATTGATCGAAGAAACCATTACATTAGGTACCTACTAACTATAGCCATATATTTAGCCTAATCTTTTTTAATTGTTTATTTTTATCAGAGGTTGAGACAGCATTAGTTTAAAATTATGGTTTTCTTTAATTTTTATGTTAATATTCATATTGTATTGTTATTTTATCCAACACCTGCTAATAGCCTTATCATTTTTATATAAATAAAGTAGCTCATAAGTCATCAGTGGGTTAAAAGTATCTTTTCTCATTGCTTATTGTTTCGTACCTATAATAGTATTACCTATTACGTTAAGTAAGCTTATCTACACTATTTTTATTATTATATGTTAAATTCAATTTTAAGTGTAACAGTACCTATAGTTACTCACAAAACAATAAAACGTTATGTAGTCACCAACGAGGCAATTATCTGGGCCGGATAAAGGGGCGGGCGACACGGGCGGCCGCCAGGGGCGCTAATTTTTTAGGAGCCGAATCAAAAAATTAAATAAATTTTAATATCAGTAATAATTATTGATTTATATATTTAAATTGTTTATTTTGTGCAAAAAATTTAAGGTGCATTTACAATCGAAGCTAGCAAGGTCAATTCACCCAATCAGAATGCAATATCACTAAAGTCACGTGGTGCATCTGGTGATAAACGTCAAACTCCTAGAGCTAAACATTGTTCACTACATAACTAATTATTAAATATTTTTCTACTCAATAGATGGCCACTGAATCTAGCCACTAAATTTGCTTTTCAACTCACTAGATGGCGGTCAAAATATTTGAATTTTTAAAATCTAATGACTTGTATACGCTTATGCCGAATTTGTGGAATATTATTAACAATTCCTGTGACTGTTGCAGCTTGTGAACGTAGTTTTAGGAAGTTAAAACTTATTAAAACATACCTGCGGTCTAAAATGATGAACGAAAGGATAAATAATTTGGCAATTTTGTCTATAGAAAATGAAACTGCGAAGAACATAGACATTACAGATAATATTAAAAATTTTGCCGATTTAAAAGCCAGAAAAAAATATTTTTAATTTATCTATATTTATTCATACCTTAGTACAAGTTTTGTTTTATGTATATATTTTGGTTTATAATAGTGTCAATTTTTGTTTAATAGTTTTGTTTTTGTTTGTGAAAAATATTTACTGTGATTTTTATATTAAACTAGCATTATTTAATAAAATATATTATATTTGTTTAAATTAAATTATTTATTACCTTTATAAATATAATTATATTTTTGTTATTTTTTTATGTTGTAGCAATATTACTTTTATTTTCAAAACAGTAAAATTATATTATACATTACGTTATCGGATAAAAAGGGCGCCAAAATTTTTTTCAACCGGGGCGTTCGAAAATCTAGATCCGGCCCTGGCAATTATTTCAAATTAGTAATATTCGTAGTCGGTATTCTGATCTACTTCCTTTTTATTTTTGCATATAACATCAAAATTGTAACTGCCTATTGTTATTGTTATATCACTGACAACCTAAAAATTTAGAAATGTATTAGTATTATACAAAAGAAAAAAATATATATTTTACGCACAACTGTATTGTAATTGTTTAATTACAACGTGGTTACCATGGCGGTAAGTTTTACTTTACGCCCTTGGGCGGTAAAGTAGAGAAAAATGCCCATGGGCGGTAAAGTATTAAACTCTGTTTTGTTTGCTATTGTTTATAAAGTCAAGTTATGGTGAGCGAGGGAATTAATTTATTTATAAATGTGAAAAATACAATTAATTTTTATTTACTTATTAATGTGAAAAATTAATATTTAAATAATGGAATGAAACTCCGCCAGCCGATTTATTTAATTGAATATTTAAATTATTTATTTCGTTCTCCTCCTGTGTGACTGTAGATATATTGCTCGATGTACTTGCATTAGTCTTAATATTGAGAATTAATCTAGCCGTCTTAGTTTTTGATTCTACAGAGTCTTCTAGGTATCCTTCTGCAATCTAAGTACTTTTTCAACCCCCATGCCTTTTTACAGATGTTATATCTGTCCCACTATCTGCTAGTAATGTCGCAGATGTTTTGTGAAAGGCATGCCCAGTAGCCCAGTATATCTCTCTGGATTAGGAAGCTAGAGATATTTTGCAATAGTTTTGAGAATAGCTCCGAAAGTATTTTTACCCACAGGCTGGGAAGTGCTGATTTTATTTCTAAATTGAAGAAAAAAACGACGATGGATCAAATTCCCTGGCCGCATAGCAATATATTTTCTACAAAGCTCCAATGCAGCTATTTCGTCATCTACTATACTAAACTGACGTTTTTTATTAGTTTTTGTATTTGGTATGGTCACAAGAATGACGGAACCCCTGTCTTCTACATCGTCTATTTCAATATTTGCGAGTTCTTCTCTATGACAAGCTCCATATATACCAAATAATAAAGCAATATACAATTCAAAACATCATAATGTTTAACTTAATAAAATTTCAGAATTTTAATAATTGTCATACCTTAATCATCAGATATGAGCAGTCTAGAGATTCAGTCATAAATTTTATTATATTATTTTTGGACAACACCATAGCTTTCTTTGGTTCATGGCCAATACTTTTTTTTTAAAATGAAATTACTTTTAGTAAGTGGTAATATTCACATTTTTCTTAATTATAAGCATCTTTTTAAGCATGGAATATTTTGACAAAGAACTGGATTTTTTATAGGTACTTGAGAACGAAAATCGAAAAATTTAAATTATGTAACAAATGTGCAAAACATGATTGTGTTATTTACCAGTTGGTTAACATATGCCAACAAAACAGTTTCGTTGATGGTTTCTATTTTTTTTACTGTCGTCCAGTTTTCCATGTCTTCAAACTCTTTTTTACACCTCTCTTATGATTTCTTGGGACACAAATCCCCCAACGCTTCTTCAGCTTCAGCCAAAATTCCGTTTGGAATCTCCATGTCGTACACAATTTACTAATTTTTACGATCTTTGTTTACATATAAACAAAATTAATTTTTTGACACATGACAACATGATATGAGTCTTTTCCAACGTTTTTAAAATTTCGAGATAAAAATAATTATATATTCTTATGCAATTGTGCGTAAAACGTTGTACATACCTCGGGCCGAAAGAGATTTACGCCCATGGACGAATAAAAGCACTCCGCTGCGCGCCGGGCTTCAAATTTCGTCCGTGGGCATAAACATTCTCTTTCAACCCTCTATACGTAAATAACTATTTCGAAGGATTAGTAATAACAGTTCGGCGAATAAATCAATTAATACATATTCACCCTAATTCTGTAAGGAAGTTGCTAGCTCTTAGCAACGTTACTAACATCATCAGCCAATAACAATAGCAGATACTAAATAAAATTTTTTAATAAAATTGCTAAGAGCCAGCAACATCCTTAACAGAATTAGGGCGATTATCTATGTATAATAGGAATATAATACAATAAAATTGTTATTATAATACTAAACAAACGTAAAGTATTATTATTTTTTCAATAAACGCACATTACAAAAAATAAAAATAATTAATTTGAATATAGGTTTTGGCGTTGGAACATATAATTTATTTTCTCAATCTTTTTATATGTTTTAATGAGAAATAATTGAGAAAGAAATAACTTAATACCTACACATTTAAAAATTAACATTGTGATCCCTATACAAGTACGCTTATTCCGCGTGAATATTGTTACAATGATTTTATTTTAGAGTTGACTCGATTACTGAAGCATGAGATCTTTTGAAATAAAAATGTATCTAATTCTTTGATTTACAAAAAATCTTATTTGTTACTCGTATCAACAAATCTTCAAATATACTCGTATAACTCGGTATAAAGAATGTGTTCCTAAACTTTTATGATACTTTTATTATATAAATTTGGTACGGCGAACATTATTTTCCGCGTTTTTATTTATATATAATATATATATATATATATATATATATACGTAAACACATCGTATTCATTTTATTTTGATAATGACAATTGTTAGAAATGAGCACAAAATTAATACAATGTAGCAATAAATAGCACAAAATGAGCAAATAGTTGCTAATAATAAAAATAATTTTTGATATTTTATTATAAACTTTATAACATACTTTCGATCAACATAAATTAGCAAATGACGACTGCTTCTTGTAGCGACGTAGTGTGACTTGTGACTTTTTTTAATAGAAGCACTAAAAAGCACTAACGAAGCACTAACTTTTGATATCAAGTTCATTAATTTTTCTTTCAAAGTTCCTGCTAGTGTGAACTTGGCAGGAAAACAGTCGAATGCTCCTGGTAGCGATATAGTATAATTAGTGATTTTTTTAATAGAAGCACTAAAGAGCACTAACGAAGCACTAACTTTTGACACCAAGTTCATTAATTTATCTTTCAAAGTTCCTGCTAGTGTGAACTTGGCAGGAAAAACAGTCGAATGCTCCTGGTAGCGATATAGTATGATTTGTGATTTTTTTAATAGAAGCACTAAAGAGCACTAACGAAGCACTAACTTTTGACACCAAGTTCATTAATTTATCTTTCAAAGTTCCTGCTAGTGTGAACTTGGCAGGAAAAAAAGTCGAATGCTTTTTGTAGCGGCATGGTGACTCCTGCTAGAAAAATTGAAGAAGCACCAAAGAGCACTAACGAGGCACTAACTTTGTATATAAATTGTTTCGTTAGTGCTTTACTTCATTCTGCTAACTTCACGCACCTGGTATTCTTGAATCCAGCCCATGTAGCTTACAATATACAACGTATTAATTAAAATGACATCCGAAAATTTAATGTTTATTATCTGATTGGTACCACGTTTTGTTCACTTTTGCATGTCGAAAGCTAAAATTGTCCATAGTATAGATCCTTAAGCATAAATATGAATGTTTTAATAAAAATATCAATTTCAAGAATAGTTAAAATCTTACTTTATTTTTGTAAAAAATCATATAAATATTTACTTCCGCGCCCGAATTTTATAAATCTTTATCATATTTTAGCTAAAAGAAAACATTGCAACAAGAAATTTGCTTTTTTAAGTGTTGTAGGTATTCTAGAATCCAGCTCATGTAGCTTACAATATAGAACGTATTCATCAAGAATAGGTAAAATCTGACATTATTATTGTAAAAAATCATTAAAATATTGGTTTCCGCGCTTGAATTTTATAATGTTTCATCATATTTTAGCTAAAAGAAAATATTTCAACAAGAACCTTGCTATTTCAAGTGTGGTAGGTATTCTAGAATCCAGCCCCTATAGCTTACATTATACAACGTATTCATTAAAATGACACCCGAAAATTGAATGTCTATTTTCTGATTGGTACCCACGTTTTGGTCACTTTTGCATGTCCAATGGTAAAATTATCCATAGTTTAGACCCTAAAGCATGAATATGAAAGTTTTAACAAAAATATCCTTTTCAAGAATTGATAAAATATGACTTTTTTTTGTAAAAAATCTTATAAATATTTACTTCCGCGCTCGAATTTTATAATTCTTTACCATATTTTAGCTAAAAGATAACATTAAAACAAGAAAATTGCTATTTCAAGTGTATTAGGTATTCTAGAGTCCAGCCCATGTGGCTTACAATATACAACGTATTTATCAATAATAGGTAAAATCTGACTTTGTTTTTGTAAAAAATCATATATATATATTTTTGCTTCCGCGGCCGAATTTTATAATTCCTTATCATATTTTAGGTAAAAGAAAACATTGCAACAAGAAAATTGCTATTTCAAGTGTGGTAGGTATTCTAGAATCTAGCCCATGTAGCTTACAATATACAACATATTCATCAAGAATAGGTAAAATCTGACTTTATTTTTGTAAAAAATCTTATAAATATTTGCTTTCGCGCCCGAATTTTATAATTCTTCATCATATTTTAGCTAAAAGAAAACATTGCAACAAGAACATTTCTATTGCAAGTGTGTTAGGTATTCTAGAATCCAGCCCATTTAGCCTACAATATACAACGTATTCATCAAGAATAGTTAAGATCTGACTTTATTTTTGTAAAAAATTATATAAATATTTGCTTCCGCGCCCGAATTTTATAATTCTTCATCATATTTTAGCTAAAAGAAAACATTGCAACATGAAAATTGTTATTTCAAGTGTGGTACGTTTTCTTGAATCCAGCCCATGTAGCTTACAATATACAACGTATTCATTAAAATGACATCCGAAAATTGAATGTTTATTATCTGATTGGTACCACGTTTTGGTCACTTTTGCCTGTCGAATGCTAAAATTATCCATAGTATAGATCCTAAAGCATGAATATGATTGTCTTAACAAAAATATCCATTTCAAGAATAGGTAAAATATGATTTTTTTTGTAAAAAATCATATAAATATTTGCATCTTGCGCCCGAATTTTATAATTCTTTAACATATTTTAGCTAAAAGATAACATTGCAACAAGAAAATTGCTCTTTCAAGTGTGGTAGGTATTCTAGAATCCAGCCCATGTAGCTTACAATATACAACCTATTCATCAAGAAAAGGTAAAATCTGACTTTATTTTTGTAAAAAATATATAAATATTAGCTTCCGCGCCCGAATTTTATAATTCTTTATTATATTTTAGGTAAAAGAAAACATTGCAACAAGAAAATTTCTATTTCCAGTGTATTAGGTTTTTTAGAATCCAGCCCATGTAGCTTACAATATACAACGTATTCATGAAGAATAGGTAGCTTACAATATACAACGTATTCATCAAGAATAGATCAAATATGACTTTATTTTTTTAAAAAATTTAATAAATATTTGCTTCCGCGCCCGAATTTTATAATTCTTCATCATATTTTAGCTAAAAGACAACATTGCAACAAAAAAATTGCTATTTCAAGTGTGGAAGTTATTCTAGAATCCAGCACATGTAGCTTACAATATACAACATATTCATCAAAAATATTTAAAATCTGACTTTTTTTTGTAAAAAAATCATATAAATATTTGCTTCCGCGCCCGAATTTTATAATTCTTTATCATATTTTAGCTAAAAGAAAACATTGAAACAAGAAAAATTGCTATTTCAAGTGTGGTAGGCATTCTCAAATCCAGCCCATGTGGCTTACAATGTACAACATATTTATTAATAATAGGTAAAAATCTGACTTTATTTTTGAAAAAAATCATATAAATATTTGCTCCCGTGCCCGAGTTTTATAATTCTTCATCATATTTAACTAATAGTAAACATTGCAACAAGAAAATTGCTATTTCAAGTGTGGTATGTATTCTAGAATCTAGCCCATATACCTTACAATATACAACGTATTTATTATAACGACACCCGAAAATTTAATGTTTATTATCTGATTGGTACCAGGCTTTGGTCACTTTTCACGTCCAATGCCTAAAACCATTCATAGTATAGATCCTAAACCATGAATATGAATGTTTTAACAAAAATATCCATTTCAAGAATAGGTAAAATCTGATATTATTTTTGTAAAAAATTATATAAATTTTTGCTTCCGCGCCCGAATTTTATAATTCTTTATCATATTTTAGCCAAAATAAAACATTTCAACAAGAAAATTGCTATTTCAAATGTGGTAGGTATTCCAGAATCCAGCCCATGTAGTTTACAATATACATCGTATTCATCAAGAAAAGGTAAAATCTGACTTTATTTTTGTAAAAAATCATATAAATATTTGCTTCCGCGCTCAAATTTTATAATTTTTCATCATATTTTAGCTAAGAGGAAACATTGCAACAAGTAAATTGCTATTTCAATTGTGGTAGGTAATCTAGAATCCAGCCCATGCAGTTTACAATATACAACGTATTCATCAAAAATAGGTAAAATCTGAGTTTATTTTTGTAAAAAATCATATAAATATTTGCTTCCCGCGCCCGAATTTTATAATTCTTCATCTTATTTTAGCTAAAAGAAAATATTGCAACAAGAATATTGCAATTTCAAGTTGGTAGGTATTCTAGAATCCAGCCATGTAGCTTACAATATACAACGTATTCATCAAGAATAGGTAATATCTGACTTTATTTTTGTAAAAAATTATAAAAATATTTGCTTCCGCGGCCGAATTTTTTAATTCTTCATTATATTTTAGCTAAAAGAAAACATTGCAACAAGAAAATTTCTATTTCAAGTGTGGTAGGTATTCTAGAATCCAGCCCATGTAGCTTACAATATACAACGTATTCATGAAGAACAGATAAAATCTGACTTTATTTTTGTAAAAAATCATATAAATATTTGCTTCCGCGCCCGAATTTTGTAATTCTTTATCATATTTTAGCTATAAGAAAACAGTGCAACAAGAAAATTGCTATTTCAAGTGTGGTAGGTATTCTAGAATCCCGGCCATGTAACTTACAATATACAACGTATTCATCAAGAAAAAGTAAAATCTGACTTTATTTTTGTAAAAAATCATATAAGTATTTGCTTCCGCGCCCGAATTTTATAATTCCTTACCATATTTTATCTAAAAGAAAACATTGCAACAAGAAAATTGCTATTTCAAGTGTGGTAAGTATTTTAGAATCCAGCCCATGTAGCTTACAATATGCAACTTATTTATTAAAATGACACCCGAGAATTGAATGTTAATTATCTGATTCGGTACCACGTTTTAGTCACTTTTTGCATGTCCAATGTTTTAAAACCAGCCATAGTATAGATCCTAGAGCGTGAATATGAATGTTTTAACAAAAATATCCACTTTAAGAATAGGTTAAATCTGACTTTATTTTTGTAAAAAATCATATAAATATTTGCTTCCGCGCCCAAATTCTATAATTCTACATTATATTTTAGCTAAAAGAAAACACTGCAACAAGAAAATTGCTATTTCAAGTGTGGTAGGTATTCTAGATTTCAGCCCATGTAGCTAACAATATACAACGTATTCATTAAAATGACACCCGAAAATTGAATGTTTATTATCTGAATGGTACTACGTTATGGTCACTTTTGCATGTCCAATGCTAATACTATCCATAGTATAGATACTAAAACATAAATGTGAATGTTTTAACAAAAATATCCATTTGAAGAATAGGTAAAATCTGACTTTATTTTTGTAAAAAAATCATATAAACATTTGCTTCCGCGCCCGAATTTTATAATTCTCCATTATATTTTAGCTAAAAGAAAACATTGCAACAAGAAAATTGCTATTTCAAGTATGGTAGGTATTCTAGAATCTAGCCCATGTAGCTTACAATATACAACGTATTTATTAAAATGACACCTGAAAATTAAATGTTTATTATCTGATTGGTACCATGTTTTGGTCACTTTTGCATGTCCAATGCTAAAACCATCCATAGTATAGATAATAAAGCATGAATATGAATGTTTTAACAAAAATATCCACTTCAAGAATAGGTTAAATCTGACTTTATTTTTGTAAAAAATCATATAATTATTTGCTTCCGCGCCCAAATTTTATAATTCTTCGTCATATTTTAGCTAAAAAAAACATTGTAACAAGAAAATTGCTATTTCAAGTGTGGTAGGTATTCTAGAATCCAGTCCATGTGGCTTTCAATATACAACGTATTCATTAAAATGACACAAAAAATTTAATGTTTATTATCTGATTGGTACCACGTTTTGGTCACTTTTGCATGTCCAATGCTTAAAACAATTCATAGTAAAGATCCTAAAGCATGAATATGAATGTTTTACCAAAAATATCCATTTCAAGAATAGTTAAAATCTGACTTTTTTTTTAAATAATATAAATATTTGCTTCCGCGACCGAATTTTATAATTCTTTATCATATTTTAGCTAAAAGAAAACATTGTAACAAGAAAACTGCTATTTCAAGTGTGGTAGGTATTCTAGAATCCAGCCCATGTAGCTTACAATATACAACGTATTCATTAAAATGACACCCGAAAATTGAATGATTATTATTTGATTGGTACCAACGTTTTGGTCACTTTTGCATGTCCAATGCTAAAATTATCCATAGTATAGATCCTAAAGCATAAATATGAATGTTTTAACAAAAATATCCATTTCAAAAATAGGTAAAATCTGACTTTATTTTTGTCAAAAATCATATTAATATTTGCTTCTGCGCACGAATTTTATAATTCTTTGTCTTATTTTAGCTAAAAAAAAACGTTGCAACAAGAAAATTGCTATTTCAAGTGTGGTAGGTATTTTAGAATCTAACCCATGTAGCTTACAATATACAACGTATTCATTAAAATGATACTCGAAAATTGAATGTTTATTATTTAATTGGTACCACGTTTTGGTTACTTTTGCATGTCCAATGCTTAAAACCATCCATAGTATAGATCCTAAAACATGAATATGAATGTTTTAACAAAAATATTCACTTCAAGAATAGGTTAAATCTGACTTTATTTTTGTAAAAAATCATATAATTATTTGCTTCCGCGATCGAATATTATAATTCCTCGTCATATTTTAGCTAAAAGAAAACTTTACAACAAGAAAATTGCTTTTTCCAGTGTGGTAGGTATTCTAGAATCCAGTCCATGTGGCTTACATTATACAACGTATTCATTAAAATGACACCCGAAAATTGAATGTTTATTATCTGATTGGTACCACGTTTTGATCACTTTTGCACATCCAATGCTTAAAACCATCCGTAGTATAAATCCTAAAGCATAAATATGAATGTTTTAACAAAAATATTCATTTTAAGAATAGGTAAAATCTAACTTTTTTATTTTAAAAATCATATAAATATTTGCTTTCGCGTCCGAATTTTATAATTCTTTATCATATTTTAGCTAAAAGAAAACATTTCAACAAGAAAATTGCTATTTCAAGTGTTGTAGGTATTCTAGAATCCAGCCCACGTAGCTTACAATATACAAAGTATTCATTAATATGTCACCCGAAAATTGAAAGTTTACTATCTGATTGGTACCACGTTTTGGTCACTTTTGCATGTCCCATGCTAAAACCATCCATAGTATGGATCCTATAACATGAAGATTAATGTTTTAACAAAAACATCCATTTCAAGGATAGGTAAAACCTGACTTTATCTTTGTAAAAAATCATATAAAAACTTGCTTCCGCGCCCGTATTTTATATTTCTTCATCATATTATAGCTAAAAGAAAACATTGCAACAAAATAATTGCTATTTCAAGGGAGGTAGTTATTCTAGAATCCACCCCATATAGCTTACAATATTCAACGTATTCATCATATTTTAGCTAAAAGAAAACATTGCAAAAAGAAAATTGCTATTTCAAGTTTGGTATGTATTCTAGATTCCAGCCCATGTAGCTTACAATATACAACTTATTCATTAATATGTCACCCGAAAATTGAATGTATATTATCTGATTGGTACCACGTTTTGGCCACTTTTGCATGTCCAATGCTGAAGCCATCCATAGTATAGATCATAAGCATGAATATGAATATTTTAAGAAAAATATCTAATTCAAGAATAGGTAAAATCTGACATTATTTTTGAAAAAATATTATATAAATATTTGTTTCCGCGCCTGAATTTTATAATTCTTTATCATATTTGATCTAAAAGAAAACATTGCAACAAGAAAATTGCTATTTCAAGTATGGTAGGTTTTCTAGAATCTAGCCCATGTAGCTTACAATATACAACGTATTCATTAAAATGACACCTGAAAATTCAATGTTTATTATCTGATTGGTACCACGGTTTGGTCACTTTTGCATGTCCAATGCTTTAAACCATCCCTAGTATAGATCCTAAACCATGAATATGAATGTTTTAACAAAAATATCCATTTCAAGAATAGGTAAAATCTGACATTATTTCTGGAAAAAATAATATAAATATTTGCTTCCGCGCACGTATTTTATAATTTTTCATTATATTTTAGCTAAAAGAAAACATTGCAACTAGAAAATTACTTTTTCAAGTGTGGTACGTATTCTAAAATCCAGCCCATGTAGCTTACAATATACAACGTATTCATTAAAATGACATCCGGAAACTGATTGTTTATTATCTGATTAGTTCCACGTTTTCGTCACTTTTGCATGTCCAATGCTAAAACCATCCATAGTATAGATACTAAAACATAAATGTGAATGTTTTAACAAAAATATCCATTTGAAGAACTCTGAGATAGCGCGTACATTGCAACAAGAAAATTGCTATTTTAAGTGTGGTAGATATTCTAGAATCCAGCCCATATAGCTTACAATATACAACGTATTCATTAAAATGAAACCCGAAAATTGAATGTTTATTATCTGATTGGTAAAATGTTTTGGTCACTTTTGCATGTCCAATGCTAAAACCATCTATAGTATAGATCCTAAAGCATGAATATGAATGTTTTAACAAAAATTTCTATTTGAAGAATAGGTAAAACCTGACATTATTTTTGTAAAAAATAATATAAATATTTGCTTCCGCGCCCAAATTTTAAAATTCTTCATCATATTTAAGCTAAAACAAAATATTGCAACAAGAAAATTTCTATTTCAAGTGTGGTAGCTATTCTAGAATCCAGATCATGTAGCTTACAATATACAACATATTCATAAAATGACACCTGAAATTTGAATGTTTATTATCTGATTGGTACCACGTTTTGGACACTTTTGCATGTTTAATGCTTAAAACCATCCATAGTATAGATCCTAAAGCATGAATATGAAAATCATATAAATATTTGTTTCCGCGCCCGAATTTTATAATTCTTTATCATATTTTAGCTAAAAGAAAACATTGCAACAAGAAAATTGCTATTCCAAGTGTGGTAGGTATTCTTGAATCAAGCCCATGTCGTTTACAATATCCAACGTATTTATTAAAATGAATCTCGAAAATTGAATGATTATTATCTGATTGGTACCACGTTTTGGTCACTTTTGCATGTACAATGCTTAAAACCATCCATAGTATAGATTCTAAAGCATGAATATTAATGTTTTAACAAAAATATCCATTTCAAGAATAGGTAAAATCTGACTTTATTTTTGTCAAAAATCATATAAATATTTGCTTCCGCGTCTGAATTTGATAATTCTTCATCAAATTTTAGCTAAAATAAAACATTGCAACAAGAAAATTGCTATTTCTAGTGTGGTAGGTATTCTAGAATCCAGCCAAAAATAGCTTACAATATCCAACGTATTCATTAAAATGACACCCGAATATTGAATGTTTATTTTCAGATTGGTACCACGTTTTGTTCACTTTTGCATATTTAATCCTAAAACCATCCATAGTATAAATCCTAAGGCATGAATATGAATGGTGTAACAAATATATCCATTTCAAGAATGCATGTCCAATGCTTGAAACCATCCATGGTATAGATCCTAAAGCATGAATATGAATAGTTTAACAAAAACATCCATTTCGAGAATAAGTAAAATCTGACTTTATTTTTGTAAAAATTCATATAAATATTTACTTCCGCGCCCGAATTTTTCAATTCTTTATCATATTTTAGCTAAAAGAAAACATTGCATCAAGAAAATTGCTATTTCAAGTGTGGTAGGTATTCTAGAATCCAGCCCATGTAGCTTACAATATACAACGTATTCATTAAAATGACACCAGAAATTTGAATGTTTATTATCTGATTGGTACCACGTTTTGGACACTTTTGCATGTTTAATGCTTAAAACCATCCATAGTATAGATCCTAAAGCATGAATATGAAAATCATATAAATATTTGTTTCCGCGCCCGAATTTTATAATTCTTTATCATATTTTAGCTAAAAGAAAACATTGCAACAAGAAAATTGCTATTCCAAGTGTGGTAGGTATTCTAGAATCAAGCCCATGTCGTTTACAATATCCAACGTATTCATTAAAATGAATCTCGAAAATTGAATGATTATTATCTGATTGGTACCACGTTTTGGTCACTTTTGTATGTACAATGCTTAAAACCATCCATAGTATAGATTCAAAAGCATGAATATTAATGTTTTAACAAAAATATCCATTTCAAGAATAGGTAAAATCTGACTTTATTTTTGTAAAAATTCATATAAATATTTACTTCCGCGCCCGAATTTTTTAATTCTTTATCATATTTTAGCTAAAAGAAAACATTGCAACAAGAAAATTGCTATTTCAAGTGTGGTAGGTATTCTAGAATCCAGCCAATGTAGCTTACAATATACAACGTATTCATTAAAATGACACCCGAAAATTGAATGTTTATTATCTGATTGGTACCACGTTTTGGTCACTTTTGCATGTCCAATGCTAAAACCATCCATAGTACAGATCCTAAAGCATGAAAATGAATGTTTTAACAAAAATATCCATTTCAATAAAAGGTAAAATATGACTTTATTTTTGTAAAAAATCATATAAAAACTTGCTTCCGCGCCCGAATTTTATAATTTTTCATTATATTTTAGCTAAAGGAAAACATTGCAACAAAAAAATTGGTATTTCAAGTGTGGTAAGTATTCTAGAATCTATCCCATGTAGCTTACAATATACAACGTATTCATCAAAATGACACCCGAAAATTGAATGTTTATTATGTGATTGGTACTTCGTTTTAATTACTTTAGCATGTCCAATGTTAAAACCATCCATAGTATATATCCTAAAGCATAAATATGAATGTGTTAACAAAAATGTCCATTTCAAGAATAGATAAAATCTGACTTTATTTTTGTAAAAAATCATATAAATACTTGCTTCCGCCCCCGAGTTTTATAATACTTTATCATAATTTAGCTAAAAAAAACATTGCAACAAGAAAATTGCTATTTCAATTGTGGTAGGTATTTTAGACTCTAGCCCATGTAACTTACAATAAACAACGTATTCATTAAAATGACACCCGAAAATTAAATTTTTATTATATGATTAGTACCGCGTTTGTGTCACTTTTACATGTCCAATGCTAAAACCATCCATAGAATAGATCCTAAAGCATGAATATGAATGTGTTAACAAAAATATTCATTTTAAAAATAGGTAAATTCTGACTTTATTATTGTAAAAAATCATATAAATATTTGCCTCCGCGCCCGAATTTCATAATACTTTACAATATTTAAGCTAAAAAAAAAACATTGCAACAAGAAAAATGCTATTTCAAGTGTGGTAGGTATTTTAGAATCTAGCCCATGTAGTTTACAATATACAACGTATTAATTAAAATGAATCTCGAAGATTGAATGATTATTATCTAATTGGTACCACGTTTTGGTCACTTATGCATGTACAATGCTTAAAACCATCCATAGTATAGATCCTAAAGCATGAATATGAATGTTTTAACAAAAATATCCATTTCAAGAATAAATAAACTCTGACTTTATTTTTGTAAAAATTCAAATAAATATTTTCTTCCGCGCTCGAATTTCATAATTCTCTATCAAATTTTAGCTAAAATAAAACATTGCATTAAGAAAATTGCTATTTCAAGTGTGGTAGGTATTCTAGAATCTAGCCCATGGAACTTACAATATACAACGTATTTATTGAAATGACAACCGAAAATTAAATTTTTCTTATGTGATTGGTACCACGTTATGGTTACTCTTGCATGTTTAATGCTTAAAACCATTCACAGTATAGATCCTAAAGCAGGAATATGAATGTTTTAACAAAAATATCTATTTCAAGAATAGGTAAAATCTGACTTTATATTTGTAAAAAATCATATAAATATTTGCTTGAGTGCCCGAATTTTATAATTCTTTGCCATATTTAAGCTAAAAGACAACATTGCAACAAGAAAATTGCTATTTCAAGTGTGGTAGGTATTCAAGAATCTAGCCCATGTAGCTTACAATATACAACGTATTCATTAAAATGACACCCGAAAATTAAATTTTTATTATGTAATTGGTACCCACGTTTCGGTTAATTTTGCATGTCCAATGCTTAAAACCATCCATAGTATAGATCCTAAAGCAGGAATATGAATGTTTTAACAAAAATATTTATTTCAAGATTAGGTAAAATCTGACTCTATTTTTGTAAAAAATCATATAAATATTTGCTTCAGCGCCCGAATTTTATAATTCTTTGTCATATTTAAGCTACAAGAAAACATTGCAACAAGAAAATTGCTATTTCAAGTGTTGTAGGTATTCAAGAATCTAGCCCATTTAGCTTACAATATAAAACGTATTAATTGAAATGACACCCGAAAATTAAATTTTTTTTATGTGATTGGTACTACGTTTTGGTTAATTTTGCATGACCAATGCTTAAAACCATCCATAGTATAGATCCTAAAGCATGAATATGAATTTGTTAACAAAAATATCCATTTCAAGAATAGGTAAAATCTGACTTTATTTTTGTCAAAAATCATATTAATATTTGCTTCCGCGCACAAATTTTATAATTTTTTTTCTTATTTTAGCTAAAAAAAAACATTGCAACTACAAAATTGCTATTTCAAGTGTGGTAGGTATTTTAGAATCTAACCCATGTAGCTTACAACATACAACGTATTCATTAAAATGATACTCGAAAATTGAATGTTTATTATTTGATTGGTACCACGTTTTGGTTACTTTTGCATGTCCAATGCTTAAAACCATCCATAGTATAGATCCTTAAGCATGAATATGAATGTTTTAACAAAAATATCTACTTTAAGATTAGGTTAAATCTGACTTTATTTTTGTAAAAAAATAATATAATTATTTGCTTCCGCGCCCAAATTTTATAATTCTTCGTCATACTTTAGCTAAAAGAAAACATTGCAACAAGAAAATTGCTATTTCAAGTGTGGTAGGTATTCTAGAATCCAGTCCATGTGGCTTAAAATATACAACGTATTCATTAAAATGACACCCGAAAATTGAATGTTTATTATCTGATTGGTACCACATTTTGGTCACTTTTGCATTTCCAATGCTAAAACCATCCATAGTATAGATCCTAAAGCATGAATATGAATGTTTTAACAAAAATATCCACTTCAAGAATAGGTAAAATCTGTCTTTATTTTTGTAAAAAATCATATAAATATTTGCTTCCGCGCCCGAATTTTATAATTTTTCATCATATTTTAGCTAAAAAAAAACATTGCAACAAGAAAATTGCTATTTCAAGTGTGGTAGGTATTCTAGAATCCAGTCCATGTGGCTTACAATATAGAACGTATTCATTAAAATAACACCCGAAAATTGAATGTTTATTATCTGATTAGTACCACGTTTTGGTCACTTTTGCATTTCCAATGCTAAAACCATCCATAGTATAGATCCTAAAGCATGAATATGAATGTTTTAACAAAAATATGTACCTCAAGAATAGGTTAAATCTGACTTTATTTTTGTAAAAAATCATATAAATATTTGCTTCCGCGCCCGAATTTTATAACTCGTAATCATATTTTAGCTAAAAGAAAACATTGCAACAAGAAAATTGCTATTTCATGTGTGGTAGGTATTATAGAATCCAGCCCATGTAGTTTACAATATACAACGTATTCATTAAAATGACAAGCGAAAATTGAATGTTTATTATCTAATTGGTACTATGTTTTGGTCACTTTTGCATGTGCAATCTTTAAAACCATCCACAGTATAGTTCCTAAAGCATCAATATGAATAATGGAAGGAATATTTGACTGTAGAGAATGATGAGGATTGTAATATTCGGGTATTCAGTCAAAAAATCTTTATGTTCTATAAAGCCAACGTTTCGACACCACTTGTGTCTTCTTCAGAGCTAATAGATGTTGTTTTAATTGTTAATGTTGATATAAAATGTATATGAATGTAAAATAAATTCTGTTATTACAGAAAAGTCGTCAAAAATTTTGTTAAAATTTCGAAACACGCCAAAAAAGGGCAAAAATCTGTTTTTCGGCTTGCCCAAGTAACATGTGCGAATTTTTTGGCGTGTTTCGAAATTTTAACAAAATTTTTGACACTGAATCATTACCAGTCACACAATAAAACAAAAACCCTATTAAACTCACCCCAAGTAGATTACAATTACAAACGACTATCAAGTACAAATATCACTGAACACAAAATAATTCTGGATGACGACACACCAATTCACACAAAAAATTACAGACTTCCTCAAATTTACGAAAAGGACGTTGAAGAACACATACAAAATTTATTGCAAGAAAAAGTAATTCAAAAATCTTATTCACCCTGGAACTCCCCCATTTGGATAGTCCCAAAAAAGTAAGACGCTTCTGGTAAAAGAAAAACTAGGTTAGTAATTGACTTTAGAAAATTTAATACAAAAACTAAAGATGGCAAATATCCCATACCCAATATTGACACACTACTCGACCATATAGGACACTTTAAATACTTTACTACACTAGACTTACACTCAGGATTCCACCAAATAACAATGAACAAAAATGACATAGAAAAAACGGCGTTTTCAACACCTTCAGGCCATTACGAATTCACACGAATTCCATTTGGACTCAAAAATGCCCCAGCGACATTCCAACGCATGAT
Source organism: Stenolophus ochropezus (assembly GCA_035578165.1). NCBI lineage: Eukaryota > Metazoa > Arthropoda > Insecta > Coleoptera > Carabidae > Stenolophus > Stenolophus ochropezus. The sequence goes on along the minus strand of JAQOWZ010000106.1, from coordinate 402,051 downwards.
GAATATCGCGTTAGGAGAGTTAGTAAATAAAGTCTGTTTAGTATACCTAGACGACATAATTATATTTGGCGAAACATTAGAACAACATTTGGGAAATATTAAATTAGTGTTTGAAAAATTAAGAAAAGCTAACCTTAAAGTACAAATAGACAAATCCGAATTCTTACAAAGTTCAACAAAATATCTTGGATATATAATCACTCAAGACGGCTTAAAAACTGACCCCTCTAAAGTAGAAAATATTAGAAACTTAAATATTCCGAAAACAGAAAAAGAAATTAAACAATTCCTTGGCACTGTAGGATGGTACAGAAAATTTATACCTAATTTCGCAAAAATCACTAAACCTTTTACACGCTGCTTAAAAAACGGACAAACAATAGATATCTATAACGAAGACTACAGGAAATGTTTCGAAGAATGCAAACAAATATTAACCACATCTCCAATACTACAATTCCCAAATTTTAACAAAGAATTTATATTAACAACAGACGCGTCAGATTATGCACTAGGATCAGTATTATTACAAAAAAATTAAAACAAAAAAAAAACGCAAATAGCATATTTTTCAAAAACACTTAATAACGCGGAACAAAATTAAAGCACAATAGAAAAAGAATTGTTAGCAATAGTCCAATCATAAAAAATTTTAGAACTTATCTCTACGGTAGAAAATTCGTCATAAAAACCGACCACAAACCGTTAGTATGGTTATTTAACATAAAAAATCCAAATCAGAAATTAATGAGATGGAAAATAGAACTTAATGAATACAATTTTGAAATAAATTATTTACAAGGAAAAATGAACGTAATTGCAAACAATCTCTCTAGACAAAAATTAAAATCACAAATAATAGAGAAAATTGGAGATGTAACCGAAACAAAAATTTTTGCACATTGTATCTCAAAAAATTTTAAAATGTCCCAAGGATTAGCTAAGCAGGTTAATGAAATGTTCAATAGTAGAGAATATTGTAGTAAACAAGATATCGAAAACAAAAATATAATTATCTAAAATCAATACAATAAAACAATAATCCACCTAATCACAAAACTAGAACATAATGACAAACCGACAATAAAATGTTTAGACAGACCACTAAAAGAATTACGAGATTACCTAATATTGAACGAAATTAATGAAATAAATCTTCCCAAAATTGGTTGCGGAAAAGACAACCTGGAATGGACTAAAGTAAAAGAAAAAATACAAAAAATATTTGAAGATTCAAATATACAAATAAATATATATACATTACCAGAAATTAATAATTTAGAATCAGAAAATTCAAATTCCGATAGTAATAGAAATACACTACACTCAGATCAAGAAAATTTAGTAAACGGCCTTAAATTTGTAGAAAATAGATTAAATATTGCAGATAACCAATTAATAATGACAACCCACAATTTAGAGACAAATATAGAAATAAAAAAATTATTCAAACAAAAAAAACTTAGGGTGATATGTAAATTTAACAAAAATAACCTCCAAGAAGAAATAATAAACTTCATTAAAAATTATATTGTCCCAAAAGTGAAATACTATGCAATATTCGAAGAAAAATTAGATCTAACTTTTTCAAAAATACTTCAAGAAAATATCGAATTTAATACAATAAATATAATAGCCTGTAATAAACTAGTAGACGACATAGAAAATACTGACGAACAACTAAAAATTATTCACAAATTTCACAATGGACTCACAAATCATAGAGGAATAATAGCAACAATTAATTCACTAAAAGAAAAATATTTTTGGCCAAATATGATAAAAGATATTACTGAATATATCAACCGATGTGAAACTTGTAAACTAAACAAATACGTTAGAAAACCTATAATTGCTATAGACAACTTAACGCCAACGCCTACAAAACCATTCGAAATAATAAATATTGACACGCTATCCTTAAGCAATCAAAATTTCTTAACTATATTCGACCAATTTTCTAAACATGCACAAATATGCTACCTACCAGAGAAAAATGCGAGAAATGTTTTAAATCATTTAATCAAATACATTTAAACATTTAAAGTACCGGAAAGAATTATATTCGATGAAGGAACAGAATTCAAAAATAACCTAATACAAGAATTATTCAAAATATACAAAATAGACAGTCATGTTATATGTGTAGACAATCCCAAAAGTAATGCTATAGAAAGACTCCATTCCACATTAATAGAACATCTAAGACTTATAAATAACTCCGCGAAATTCAAAGAAAAAACATGATTTGAACAATTAGACTTAGTAATATTAGCTTACAATAATACGAAACATAGCATTACAAAATTAACTCCCAATGAAATATTTTACGGAAAAAATTATGAAATACCATTTAAAACAATATCCTTAATTCAAGACGACATTATACAAAATTATAGTCAATAACAAATAGATTTAAACAAATTATTAACTGAAAGAATTAAAAAGGAAAAGATAAAAATAAATCAAGAAAACGACAATCCATTAAAAATAATAGATCACGTATTTATTAAACAAGGAGTGAGAAGAATAAACAAATATAAAAAACCACTATTCAAGAAAGTAAAAGTAGAAAAATATGACCCCATATTAGGAAAAGTAGAAATTAAAAATAAACACGGATTAAAAAATAAACAAAACAAAACTAAAATAAAACAATAAAATCTGTTACAGAGTATTGGGACAACTTGAAGATATATCACATAACAATGGATTTCACTTAATTGAATTAGGAAGTTGCAAAATAAAAGGATCCGAGAAATTAATATATATCAATTACAACATCAGCACTCTTCTTACAGAATATGAAAAATTAACAACAGCAAAAATAATTATCCTAAATAAAATAAAAACACACAGACACTTATTTGAAAACCAAATACACATGTTAGAATATAACTATAACGATTTAAATGAACAAATTCAAAAAGTACTCCCTAAGAACAAAAGAAGTAAAAGAGGATTAATAGACGGACTAGGAAGTATAATAAAAAGTATATCTGGCAACCTTGAAGCATCTGACGACGAAAAATACATGAAAATATTCTAACAGATCAAATTCAACCAAAACACACTACAAGGATAAAACATATAAAACATTCAGTATGTGAAAAAAAATGACAGATCATTTTAATAAACAATTAAAAAACGTAGAGCATAATGAAAAAATATTGCAAGATAGACTAAATACCATATCACAAATACTAAAAGACAAAGCAAATTGTGAAGGAACAGTAGAAATTAAAATGCAATTCAACGAACTAATATCATTAATAACAAATTTAAACAACATAGTCAAACAACTAGAAGTAAGCCTAACCTTCTGTTCAATACATAACTAATAAAAATTCATTGTAACCTAGATAACAAAATACTACATATTATTCTAACACTACCAATATTTACACAAAACACCTATCCAATATATCAATTTACCCCTTTACCTACGTATTTCAATCAGAATTTGATACTGATAAATGAACAACAAAACTTTTATAATAATATTCATAATATACTTCATGATTGTGTAAACCTTAATAAAATATATATGTGTAATACCCAATACCTTAGGATAAGTAATTGCCAAAACAAAAGATTGATGAATGCGATTATCACCAACTTCAAATAGATAATACTTTCGAACAAATACAAAATACAAATGACCTGATAATTATTAGCCCACAAAAACAAAAAATTCACATAAATTGCAAGTTTGAAAATAAACAAGAAGAAATAAAAGGAATTTATAAATTTAAATTAAATAAAGAATGCCAAATAAATAACTATACATTCAATGTAATAAGTCAGTCATATAAAGAATTACTATTCAATAACATTAATTTGAAAAAAACCCCAAAAGAATTACATTTAATAAAAAATATTAATTTACAAAAATCCAATCATCATTCTTATATAATATATAGCATAATTATAATCATGATACTAATAGTAGTAATAAGAATAATAACTAAGAAAAAACAAATGTTTAAATGTAAGAAAAATGTTGAAAATAAAGGAATAGAATTAAACCCCATATCCTAAAAACAATAATATTGCAAGATTTTGGTGAGGAAGAATTATATACGTGCCTTATACTATCTTACAATAATATTGTTCATAGTCATAACATCTTTAGTTCAGTAACATGAAAACTTTCCATAAAAAAAGCTGATAGAGCAGTTAGAATAAAATAGTATATAAGTCAATGTACAGAGAAACAAGTATTCTTTTCTCTCATATTTCATATGTATGTATGAGCTCTGCTCAGAATAAAATTATATTTTTATTAATTATCAATAAAGATAATATAATTCGCACGAATTTTATAATTCTTTATCATATTTTAGCAAAAAGAAAACATTGCAACAAGAAAATTGCTATTTCAAGTGTGGTAGGTATTCTAGAATCCAGCCCATGTAGCTTACAATATACAACGTATTCATTAAAATGACACCCGAAAATTAAATGTTTATTATCTGATTGGTACTACGTTTTGGTCACTTTTGCATGTCCAATGCTTAAAACTATCCATAATATAGATCCAAATGCATAAATATGAATGTTTTAACAAAAATATCCATTTGAAGAATAGGTAAAATCTGACTTTATTTTTGTAAAAAATCATATAAATATTTGCTTCCGCGCCGGAATTTTATAATTCTTCATCAAATTTTAGCAAAAAGAAAACATTGCAACAAGAAAATTGCTATTTCAAGAGTGGTAGGTATTCTAGAATCCATCACATGTAGCTTACAATATAGAACGTATTCATTAAAATGACACGCGAAAATTGAATGTTTAATATCGGATTGGTACCACGTTTTGGTCAATTTTGCATGTGCAATGCTAAAACCATATATAGTATAGATCCTAAAGCATGGATATGAATGTTTTAACAAAAATATCCACTTCAAGAATAGGTAAAATCTGACTTTGTTTTTGTAAAAAATCATATAAAGATTTGCTTTCGCGCCCGAAATTTATTTCTCTTCATTACATTTTAGCTAAAATAAAACATTGCAACAAGAAAATAGCTATTTCAAGTGTTGTAGGTATTCTAGAATCCAGTCCATGTAGCTTACAATATACAACGTATTCATTAAAATGACACCCGAAAATTGAATTTTTATTATCTGATTGGTACCACGTTTTGTTCACTTTTGCATGTCCAATGCTTAAAACCATCCATACTGTAAATTGTTAATTATGAACATGAATGTTTTAACAAAAATATCCATTTCAAGAATAGGTAAAATCTGACTTAATTTTTCTAAAAAATCATATAAATATTTGCTTCCGCGCCCGAATTTTATAATTCTTCATCATATTTTAGCTAAAAGAAAACATTGCAACAAGAAAATTGCTATTTCAAGTGTGGTAGTTATTCTAGAATCCAGCCCATGTAGCTTACAATATACAAAGTATTTATTAAAATGACACGCAAAAATTGAATGTTTTTTATCTGCTTGGTACCACGTTTTGATGACTTTTGCATGTCCAATGCTTAAAACTATCCATAGTATAGATCCTAAAGCATGAATATGAATGTTTTAACAAAAATATCCAGTTTAAAGATAGGTAAAATCCGACTTTGTTTTTGTAAAAAATCATATAAATATTGGCTTCCGCGCCCGAATTTTATAATTATTCATCATATTTTAGCTAAAAGACAACATTACAACAAGAAAATTTCTATTTCAAGTGTGGTAGGTATTCTAGAATCCAGCCCATGTAGCTTACAAAATACACGTATTTATTAAAATGACACTTGTAAATTGAATGTTTATTATCTGATTGGTAATACGTTTTGGTCACTTTTGCATGTCCAATGATTAAAACCATCCATAGAATAGATCCTAAAGCATAAATATGAATGTTTTAACAAAAATATCCCATTCAAGAATAGGTAAAATCGGACTTTATTTTTGTAGAAAGTCATATAAATATTTGCTTCCGCGCCTGAATTTAATAATTCTTTATCATATATTAGCTAAAAGAAAACATTGCAACAAGAAAATTGCTATATCAAGTGTGGTAGGTATTCTAGAATCCAGCCCATGTAGCTTACATTATACACGTATTCATTAAAATGACACCCGAAAATTAAATGTTTATTATCTAATTGGTACCACGTTTTGGTCACTTTTGCCTGTCCAATGCTTAAAACCATCCATAGTATAGATCCTAAACATGAATATGAATGTATTAACAAAAATATCCATTTCAAGAATAGGAAAAATCCGACTTTATTTTAGTGAAAAATCATATAAATATTTGCTTCCGCGCCCGAAGTTTATAATTCTTCATCATATTTTAGCGAAAAGAAAACATTGCAACAAGTAAATTGTTATTTCAAGTGTGGTAGGTATTCTAGAATCCTGTGTGACAGGTACGGCCGCCTATGACGAAATCTAGTACCTGACATAAAAGGGTTTTAATTTATGAGTTTTACTTGCCTCAAAAGTAATCCACGAATTATATTAATGAACAACTTTTACACTAGACAAGGGTAACGATAGTCGCTGCCACCACTATCACTTTATTTATTTATTTATTTAAAAGTCTGCCGTGATAGAAGCAGACAGGGGAATGTTTAATAATGATAACAGACGCGGTTCAATTTATGGTCAAATTGGTGCAGGGTAGTAATTTTAGAATAATAGAGTTTTACCTACGCGTTGTGCTACCACGTCACAAAGACAGGGGTTGGAATAGGATGGGCTGAATCAAACACGATATTCCAACAATAACAAAATTATATAAATTTTAATAATCAACCGCGATCAAAAACATTTATATAATTCAATTAAACTACAACGCGTAACTTGATTCTATATAAACTCTAAATTCTTACTTTTCTATTTACAAACAATTTTGAAAACCTTTTTACATCGATCTACAAATCAATATTAATTCACACAGAATATAATAAAACTACTTACAAATTTACACCACAATGAGAGAGCCTTTACACACAGTAAAACAACTAAACTAATTGGTTATTTCACTAAGAAATACCAAGGTATGTCTGACAATCAGTCAAGACATCTACAACAGTCGAATGTTACAACAAGAGAGAGAGATTTCGAACTTCTAAACACTATTTAATAGTAAAAATCCAGAAGTTCTCAACCTATGTTTATCCGGCTTGTCTCATCCCCTAAGTACGAACTATGCTAAAAATGACCCAACTATTGATGTCCACCGAGGACATCACGTACGGAAACGGACAGTTATGTCTTTGACAATAAGCTTCAGGGCGCAAAAAATGTGCGTCCTTCACCATAAATCTGTCCATTTCGTAACATCTGATGTACTACACTAACAATAATTTACAAAAATACACAGCCGCCAAGCGACCGTGTTACAACTTTCCCTTTCCCCTTAAAATAAATTACATTTCTGAAGGAAATATAATTTATTAACTTCCGCGCTGGACGATGAATCCACTTCTTTGAATTGGAATGTCCAATGTCCAATGGGGATCTTGTTGGAACTCCACCTCAACTCCTAGTCCGGCGTGACTCGACCTGGAGGTGACGTCAGCCTTCCCGCGTCCACGCATCCGCCATCCAACAGCATAGGAGTGTTCACAAAGAACAACTATAACAAAATATCTCCGGCAGATATGTGTCCCAACAAGTAACGCTACACAATAGTACACTCAGTACTTTCATTCCAGCCAAATTCACAATATATTTATAATAATTTTGATTTATCGAAACACTAAGTAATCGATTTCAACCATTCTTACAACTTGCATTTAATTTTCGAAATCACAAAGAACTCAACTTTATTACTCTACTTTTCCTCAATTTAACTTCTTAATTTTACTCATTCGCACTAACTATATATTTAAAGAGCTACCTGGAATTTTATTCCTCGACGCTTTTCGTTGCACGAAGTTCGCGCCTAAACCTTGCTGCTCCTGGTCCACTCGACTAGCTCTGCTCTCTTGAAGTCCGCTAGGATACCTGCTGGTTGCGATTGCGGCCGCCATTGTTCCACTTCCTTCTTGGATGGTGCCGGCTCGCTCCTCTCGATATTCCTTGCGTCTTCTGTTGCTACCTATCCCAGAACCAAAACCCTTGTAATATTTATTACCAGTGCACATACCTACCGTCTTGTCACGGTTCACAAAGATGTCGTGTGCGTGCTGGTTATCTTCCTCTGATTTCACCACAGAAATCGCATCCAAGTCTTCGGGTTCCTCCACACCAACAAAACGCGCATTCTTCTGAATACGTTTTGCGGTGTCGGTTCGTCCAGCATCTGCGTTGCTCAGCTCAGCCCCTGAACTAAGCTTTTGGCGGACATCTTCCTCCTGATGAAGCCTTTTCCTCCATACGGTCGTTCGCGCCTTATTTTTCCCGCGCATACTATCATCACTGACCGCGATATGCCCATATTCGCGACAATTGTAACAAATTTTGTATTTTAATTTATTTTTCGCTTGTTTACAAAACTTTGAAATATGCCCAAATCTCTGACAATGGAAGCACAATTTACTACGATACCTATTTTTAAATGTTATTTGTCCTATTGTCTCATCTTCACTTTCTACTCCCGAATCTTCGCTATCACTAATTGTGTATTTACACGTAGATCTATTTTGCCCGGCTTCACGTAGAAGGTCCGTAACTTTATTTATTATTTCGTTTACTTGACTATATTCGTTATTTTTACTTAAAATACACAGGTCGCTTTTTTGTGGAGAATTTTCGAAAGTTTTATTACGTATTGATTTAAGATCTAAACTTAAACTACTCGCCATTAATTTGTCTACAGTCTCTACTCTTTTGGCTATTTCTATCGCTTCTACTAATGTTTTTGGATCTTTTAATATAACATCGCGTTGCAACCGTGGTAACAGACCTATTAAAAACTGATTATATAACCGTTTCTCTACATATTTACTATTAAATTCATTTTCTGTCGGATCTTCACTATTATTTACTAATTTATATGCAAGTGATCTTAATTTTATTTCGAATTCAATTACACTTTGTGTTTCTAATTGATAACAATTTATAAATTCTTTCTCTACTGTAAGAAAATGTGGCTTCTGTACATATCTATTTAACAATTCCTTTTTGAAAACTGACCAATTATTTGTATTTTTAATTATACTATTATTCCTGACGAATTCTAAAGCGTCTTTACCCAAACATAATTTTGCAATTGCTACTTGTCTGTTCTCCGGTTGGTTACTAATTTTGAAAAATAACTCGATTTTATCTATAAATTCTTCTACGCTAATATCTGAATTGCCGCTAAATTCTGGAATTTTATTTACCACTCCAGCTAAACTACTAACTGTTTCTAATTTTAATGCCATTTTTTAAATATTTAAATTACTTTATTTTCAATGCACGCGTAATAATTACAAAAACTATTTTATTATCTCTTTTACGACTTTTCTTTTCGAGTACCTGCTGCAGGGTTAACGACACTACGAGGGTGAACATACACAAAAAAAATACCGTTAGAGACTTTTCCCGCTTTTTCTGACCCAAAAACTACCTGCACTCGTAACAACAACACAAAGTAAATTATTAGAGTTATTCAAATTTGACCACAATTAGACTTTAATGGTTTGAGTGGGTTTAGTTTTAGAAAATATTTAGATCCCACCGCTGCCACCAAAATATGTAACAGGTACGGTCGCCTAGGACGAATTTAATACCTGACATACAAGGGGTGCTTAGAAAATTTACTTGACCCAAAGTAATCCACTAATTATATTAATGCAAGACTTATTAATGATCAAGGGTAACGAAGGTCGCTGCCACCACTATCACGAATTTATTAGTCTGCCGCGATAGAAGCAGACAAAAGAAAATGATGACAGACACGGCTGTCTTCCGACAAAATTTATATGTGACGGTATTTGCTAAAATACCTTAATTCGCAACAGGAATAATTAGGGGTTTCTAAATTCAAACAGAACTGCTCAACATAACAATTTATTCACACACAATTATTAACAACAATTTAATATTACTTAACTACTCTTGTGACATGGGAGAACGATACTAACAATTTGGACTCTCAACAATTAAAATAATAAAAAATAGGGCGACCTCAGAGTTGCTATGCTATCAGCCTAGGTTCAACACCTCACACTACTACTACCAAAGTAATAATGTTAATTCTACTTACTATTCATCACTGGTCAACCTCGGATGAAGCACTTTATTAGTTTATATTATACGACTCTACAGTTAAAAATAGTAAATTAATTAAAATAAGTAAAATTAATTAAGTTCGATCTGGACTCGGACGACGACGGCTTCAACACATAACACAAAAATATCTAAAGTCACTAAGACAATTTAGTTATCAAAATTTAGAAAGATTCGCAAGACTGTCACAAGAAGATCACTCAGATCTGTTCAGTTTGAAGTCAGCGGAGAGAATTCTCTTAGATAAAATTATGTGGAAGGAACTTCGCATAATTTTACCCCTACTTTTCCCAATAAGGGGGTGTTTTTTACACCCTCATTGGTCATTTCAAATATTGTACAGCGTTAGTTTCATTAACTGACTCCCGTCCGAGCGGCAACGCTGGAAGACGCAAAAAAATCTCTAACGGACTTTTCGAGACCTCCAAGTATTTGTCGCCGGACGCTGTCAATCATGAAATGTGATCTTAAGATTGCTTTCCCATTGTATTCTCAAAAACTGCCCTTTTCTATTTAGCTTTTAAAATTTATTGCTTCCTTAACCCCATGTAGTACCATTTACTTTATTGCTCTCAAATGTTCCAACGAAAAGCAATCTTAAAACCTTACAAAAAATCTACATTTACAATACTATGTTTTTCTACCATTGTCCTTTTATTACACCAGCTGCAAGTACAGCTGGTATATTACTTAATTTGTTTAAACTATTTCCTCTAAAACGAGGAGCCGCAGAGCGAGCGTGTTACAACTTTCCCTATCCCCTTAAAATAAATTATCTTCCTGAAGGGCAAATAATTTATTATCCCAACTACTTAGTATTTGTAAGAACCGAGCTCCTAGGCAAGGGTCGCTGCTCTTCGGTACCTGTCCTCGACTGGAAACCGCAATGATCTTCGCCTTTTGAGCCGTTCGTCCGTAGTCCTTTCTGTGGTTACAGCTATCATTGGCCTCTGCGGGGCGCCTCTCTGGGCAGTCCTAAAACTATAACCCCACGGCAGAATCACTGGCCCTAACAATTTTATAATCTATCATGCAACTATTATACATACTATTCTTTTAATAAATTACAAAATGGGAATTCTAGTGTGAATAACATTATTTGCACGAACTTGTTCTTGAGGCAATAACTTTTCTTGTACCGCAGATCTGGTACGAGAGGATCCAGCTTCTAGTGCTGCTAAACTAATTATTTCCGTTCGAGGTGCAGTTCTTGTTACATACGGTTTAATATTAATAGGACATTTTTTATAAATCAGTATTAGTGCCAATATAATTCCTCCAATAACACCCAATATAATCGAACCATAGTAAGTAATTTCTTTATGACTTTTTCTCGTTCTTAAATTCTGGATTTCCGAATGCCAATCATTTACATCTACCCCAAGCTTAAGTTGATCTAATTTGATCGTCTTAATCAATTCATTTACTTCGTCCTTTGATCCACCTTTATTACTAAAATTACTAACATGTGAAATATTTGTCTCCAATGGTGGTACAATAACATTATCATAATATCTCGACTGCATACTACTCGTGGTAATCGACTGAGGTAATAAAAAGTAACTCTGACTATGCGCTATACAAGTGGATGGAATATTAACAATTCCCGTTCCTTTTAAAACAACATTTGTACTATTAAATCTTTGAGAATCTTTTTCACTCGGGCAACTAATTATTAGTAAGTCCCTTTGCACACTATATATCCACGAATTACTATTTTTAGAGCGATACATGACTGATTTTGATTCTAGGACAACTTTATGTTTGCAAAGTTTACTCGCGGAGTCTGTATTACCTAAGAATAACGCGGTTAAACAAGATAACACCGAAATTTTTCTAATTGGTTTTGAAGGCGGGCAAATTTTTATAAATCCATCTCTACACATTAATAAATCTTGCGTGTCCATTTCCATATAATACTGTCCGTCTTCTGATAGTGCCAGATAATTATTTAGTGTCTCTACGACCAATTTAGTATGTTCGGCTCCTGATTCATACGGTAACGGCAATGCACGGTATACATTAAAATATCGACCAGGTGCTTTTAGCGGAATGGTAACAAAAATTCTTAGAGTTTCGTTAAAATATGCTGCTCTAACCTTCGCGATATCGTAATATAAAAATGAGTTTTTATCGAAATCAGATACTATTAGCGACAAGCCCGTAGGTAACTGATTTCTAATTGAATTTAATGCCTCCTTTAATAAACTCGGACTAATAAAGACAGGACTTAATTTCTGTAAAGCGGTTGCTTCTAAAGCATTGCCTAAATCCGAAATAACTTCTTTAACGTCATTCAATATATATTCAGCCGTTCTTAATGCCGAATTTAAATTTATACTTTGAATCAATTTTGCATCTAAATGTAAACTTTCTTTTTCTTTAAAAATCTGATCTACTTTAGTATTTAATAATGCAACAACAGTTTTTAATTTCGCGAAATTTTCTTTCATCATTTTATCGTTATCTTGTAATTTCTTTACTACGGTTACTTGCTCGTTCATTGCACTTAAAATACCATCCGATTTTTGATTTAACTCGGTAATTTTCTCATTAACGTCTTCTAGATCCGCATTATCTGCGGTACCGAACAAAAATTTCAAAATATTACCGCCCAAATTAATAAGACCTCGTTTGCCTCTCTTTACCTCATACGGTGCAATTGTTTTATACAAATTATATAATTTTTCTTTCAATTTTGCTACATCATTGCTAATAATTCCTAACTCTCTACTTACTATATTATTTAAAGCTGTCTTGAAAGATGATTCCATGTCCTCTCCAAGTCGAACGTCCAACTTCATCACATCGCGTAGAACATCTTCGAATGCCTCCAACACGAGCCGACAATCACTCAGATTGATATCCGTGGATAGGATCCAATTATCACCGGTTAGCAGTACCTCTTCCTCCTTAATAAAAACAAGTCCCTTGTCCATCCCTGGCATGGAATCTTCTGTTGTTATTGAGCCCATTAACGCGAGCAACACTAGACCTCTGAACACTGAAATCACACATGATTAACACAAGAACAAATATGTTACAATGACACTGCGGATCTATATCCGACTTTTAGCTACCCATGATTCATCAGGAACCCGACCGTAACTACGTAACGAATATCTACTTCGCGGAGTTTCGGTATTTTCACTTGGCCCGGTATTATTATTAATTATGGGTGGACTATGCACGTCCGCTTCTACATTTACGGTGACTCCGCCCGGTTCATTTAATGATTCTAAACTTACGGCTCTGCTAATCGTATTATCACTCTCTCGTTCCGTATTATCGCTCTGACGCGGCGTATATACGTAATCAAACTTTTTCATGTCAATCACGCGTGGAACTGGACTCTTCATTACTTCCGGAGTACTATGATTTGGTTCCACATATAATTTCAACCGATTTACATTTACTAATATTTCTTTACCTCCGTCCACGTTCTGGATCACAAAGTTTACCGGACTAGTTTGTTTATTAATTTTATACGGACCTATCCATGGCTTCACAAATTTTCTACTTAATCCCTGTTTAACTACTTCATTATGTAGAAATACTAAATCTCCAACTTGAAAATTTCGGACTGCGGTCTTTTTATTGTATTGAACCTGATTCCTACTTTGAGCTTTGCTAATTCGTTCTTTTACTATTTTATACGCGTCTTTAATTCTTTCTTCGATAGTCTGACTGTAATCTGTATCAGTCTTTTTATCTAACGGTTCTACATTATCTTCAAGAGGTATCTCAAACTCCCGACCATACATTAAAAAGAATGGTGTTTCTCCCGTTGAGTTATGAACCGAATTTCTTATAGCCATTAATACGTACGGAATCCATAAATCCCAATCTTTATGATCTTTACTAATATAATGCGACATTGTATCTGAAAAAGTTCTATGAAATCGTTCAATACACCCATTCCCCATAGGATGATACGCGGTTGTTTGTAATTTTTTTATACCGAATAAATGACACACGCTCTTAAATAGTTTCGATAAAAAGTTCGTCCCTTTGTCTGTTAAAAGCTGTTTAGGTACTCCATGCCTTGCAATAATATGCGAAACAAACACATTAGCTACTGTCTCTGCTTTATCATCAGGTATCGGTATTGCCTCGGGATAACGCGTAAACGCATCAATAAAAGTTAAAATATCCTTGTTACCTCGACTGGTTCTTTCAAATGGACCTACAATGTCCATAGCCGTACGCTCAAAAGGTTTACTAAGTTCATTGAACTGTTGCAAGGGTGCTGGTCTTAGATGAGGCGAAGTTTTTCTTTCGTTACACGATAAACAACGCTCACAATATTCCTTAATCTGCTTACCCATATTTTCCCAAAAGAATTTCTTTTTAATCAAATTATACGTCTTTTCGAAACCCGGATGACCTGCATACGACAGATCATGATGAATCCTTATGATTTTATTTACCATAGTGACTGGAACCACTAATCTATCTTCGCGCTCATTTAAATCTCTTAATTTATAAATTAATCCGTCCCTGTCTTTATAAAATTTTGAAATTTGCGAATTTTGTTCATTTTCTAACAATTTATTTAATTTCAACTCTTTTTCTTGTTCTAATTTAATGGTTTCCCGATCACATATGGGTTCATAATTATCTACACAATTAATTTCTATACGTGACAAGGTGTCCGCATTAGTATTTAATTTTCCCGGTTTGTGTATAATATCAAATACATACTCCGACAATTTTAACGACCAATTTAACAATCGACTACTTGGGTCGTTTACTTTATTTAACCATCGAAGTGGACTGTGATCGGTTATCAACGTAAATTTTCTCCCGTATAAATAACATCTGAAAAATTTAACTGCCCATATAACTGCTAAACATTCTTTTTGTATTGTTGGATAATTAGTTTCGGCTTTATTTAAAACACGGCTCGCGTAAGCAATTGGGTGTTCTACTCCGTTGCGATTTTGACTCAAAATCGCACCTAATGCAATATTTGACGCGTCCGTTGTTAATGTAAATGGCTGACTAAAATCGGGGTATATTAATATTGGTTCTTTAATTAACGCGCTTCTCAATTTATCAAACGCAAATTTTGTTTCTGTTTCCCATTTAAATGGAATATCTTTTTTTAAAAGTGTAGTTAGTGGTTTCGCTGATTCTGCGAAATCAGGTATAAACCGACGATAAAATCCTACTAATCCCAAAAATGACCTAACGTCTCTCACGGTTTTTGGTGTCGGAAATTTCTCTATTGCCTCAATTTTTGACGGATCTGGTTTGACTTCTTCTGCCGAAATAATGTGACCTAGATACGCGGTTTCTCTACGTACAAATTCACATTTACTAGGTTTTAATTTTAAATTAAATTTCCGCAATCTATTAAACACGTCTTTAATTTTCATTAAATGTTCTTCTATATTATCTCCCGAAAATATGCATATATCATCTAAATAAACATAACATTTTTCCCCAACTAATCCACTTAATACACAATACATCAGCCTTTGAAATGTACTTGGCGCATTACATAAACCGAACGGCATTCTATTCCATTGATAATGCCCCCACGGCGAACTAAACCCAGTCTTTTCCTTATCTTCCTCGGCAATTTCTACCTGGTGATACCCTGATGCTAAATCTAAGGTTGTGAATAAAGCAGCACCATTCATATGCGAAATTGTATCTTGTAAATTCGGCAACGGTAAGAAATCTTTCTTCGTTATTTTATTTAACTCGCGAAAGTCTACACACAGTCTAACTTTCGTCGAACCATCCGACAGTTCTCGATTTACTAAGACAATAGGAGCTGACCAAGGTGAGTCACTCTCCTCAATAATACCGTCTTTTAACAATTCGTCAATTTGTTTTTGCAAAGTTTCTTTTTGCGTGAATGGAACACGATACGGCCTTTTTGCAATTGGATGAACATCATCTGTTATGATCCGATGTTTTACTTTCGATGTGCAACCTAACTTTACTCCCGGCTGTATAAATATATCTTTGTATTCTAATAACACTTTTTCAACTTTTTGCCTATCGTTACTCGGTAAGTGATCTAATTGAAATAAGGTTCGAAAATCTACTTCTTGTACGGATGCTATTACGCTACCCGATTCGCTAAATGTACTAATGTCCTCTTTGACATTTTCCTCAAAACCCACAATGGTTTTAGCAGGGATAAACACACTGTCTTGCGACACATTCATGAGCTTTACCGGTACCACGGTCTCATCGCTCCTAGCAAGCACTCTAGCTGCTATAACTCCTTGAATTTCCAGTTCGACTGGCTCAATTAAGACACATCCTGCTTTATTTAAAACATTTAACTCAACATTCCTCTCTGCTAAGCACACAGCTTCAGACCTAGGAGGTATTGTAATATTCTTTTTAATACGAACCGCTCTTGTATCCTTGTTTGCATTTTCCGTATTATTTTCAATTTTAACTTCCGAAGAAATTCCGGTAATTTCCATATTATTGCCTGAACCGTTTGAAACGACCGCATTATGGTCAACCTTAATAATTTCCTCGAAATGAACCTTTTTCAATTTATTTGTTGGCACACTTTCCTTTAACAATACATCTTCAGGGCTTGTACCTGATGTTCCATCTCTTTCTAAGCTACTGTTTTGACACAGTGAGCTGCTACCTACAAAGTTACTTTGCAATCCGCTTTTTGAATTATTTAAATTTTCATCATTTTTACGGCATGTACCTACAGCTTTATTAATTTCGTCAAAATTACTTTCTTTGCTTTCACGATTACAAAATTTTGAACTATCGTGAGTGACCTCTGTACTGTATGAGTCACTGTTTTCGCTAGTGCAATCTCGCCTTTCAATTTTGATTTCTTCCCGATTAATTTCCCTACATTGCGAGTCATTCTTCTCGCTAACCGTTTCTCGATTTTCTTCACGATTTTTAGTTTTCGTTACTTCGCCATTTAATTCATTATCACGCGTATTACTTTCTTTACTCAATCGTACGTGATTTTCTTCGGGACTTTGAATCTTTATACTCCTGTGAGTATCTTCCCTAACTCGCGAATCATGATCGTCTCTAAACCGTCCTTGATATTCTTCGCGACGTGGAGTCTTTTTACTACCGTGAATATCTTCTCTAACTCGCGAAACTTGTTCGTCGCTAATCCGTACGCGATGTTCTTCGCGACGTTGGACCTTTATACTCCCGTGAGTATCTTGCTTTGTACTCGACAAATAATCGCGAACTGGGACTTCCGTGTCATACAAAGAACCTAACGATCGTTTTGTTTTATAGTTATTCGCAGTACGAGGTGCTGAAATAAAATGATTTTCGATTAATTTTGGAACATAAAGTTCCTGATTCTCTGCTAGATTCGCTTTTTCGCTTAGAAATTCGTAACCGCTACTATTTGCCTTTCTTCCAAATTTATCTTTAGTGTTTTGTGTAATTGTTGAAATCGCGAGTCGTTCCGAACAAATTACTATCTCATTACATGCATAATTAATTTGAGCTTTATACTCCGTTAAAAAATCTACACCAAGTATCCCGTCGGTAGCTAAATTTATACTATCATCACACACTACAAAATTATGGTAAATACTACTACGACCTACATGTAATTTTACTCTTGTAGTCCCAACTACAGGTAATTCCTTCCCAGAAATACCTACAATACTACGCGTGCGTGCGATTGGAAACAACCGCTGTCCCTCAACTACATACCGCTTGATAATACTAACGCATGCACCAGTATCAATTAAAAATTCTAAATTTCTACCATTCACAACTAATTCTACTTTGTTAGTTTTTCTACTACTAGGGAGAGTGGTTACTAAATCATTTTTTCGCGGTTCTCTATTACGGCCGCGCGAATCGGGACAAACATCCGCGGCCATATCTAGTTTAAATCTTTGTTGTACGTAATTTCTTTCATTACCTTCTTTGGAAATTTAGACGGGTTTATAATAGAACGACAAATATCTGCTTGGTGTCCGCGCTTATTACATCTTTTACATATTATATTATAACGACAATCTTTTGCAAAATGCCCGAATTTTTGACAATTGAAACAACGGCTTTTATTTCTAAAATTAGATTCTGGACTTCTTTCTCGAGTATTTTCGTTTTTATGCGTGTTCTTTTCTAAGTTCTTTTCCACATTTTGCATGTGACTCAAAGTTAAAACTTGAATTAGTTTATCAATTGATGCCGTTAAATTTGAATCATTTCCTCGCGTACTTTCATTTTCGACCGGAGTTTTAACTGTTATTCTATTAACAAAATCTGAATCCTCGCGACGCATCATGTTAAATGCCGATTCTGATTTCTTTGCAACTTCTACTGCTTTATCAAAAGTTTTTGGATTTTCGTAAAACACATCTCTTTGTAAATGTGGTAAAATTCCCGAAACAAATTGATTTAATAACAGTTTTTCTATATATCGCGAATTATTTTCACGCGCTCCTTCCGAATTATCTTCGAAGCTCTCCATAAAACAATTACCTAACGCATGCAGTCTACATACATATGCAGAAATTGTTTCGTCCCTATTCTGATAGCAACTATTAAATGCCCTTTGTATCGTTCTCGAGTCTTGCTTGGGTTGATATCTTTCCAATAATTCTCTTTTGATTATTTTCCAATCTTTCGAATCTCTAGTTTTTGAATTATTTTTAATATACCATGCCGCGTCTCCAAGTAAATTTAATTTTACTACACTAATTACATAATCTGAACTCCATTTTCCAATATTTTTACAATTCTCAATTTTGTCTATAAAATCTATTACGCTTTCATCTGATTTTCCCGAAAATGTTGGAATTTTCATGTTAACCCCAGATAAGGATGAAACTGCTACTAAGTAGTCTAACATCTGTTGATCATTCAATTGGAGTGAACGAGTTGTTTCACTCAAATCGGGTGAACCAGTTGTGTTCGGCATTTTACTTGCTTTACTTTATTAACAATGAAGCAATAACTACACAAAGTTCTTTATTGCTTTACACTTCTACCGACTTAGGGGCTCGGGACTACCTAACTGACCGTAATAAATCCACTCAGAATTTACTTACGTATATAAAACTCTTTTGTCGTTCTGCAAGTACGACAACTACCAATTTCCAAATAAAATGAACACAACAGGTACTTATTCTCAACAAATGCAAATATTGACTCTACAAATACCTCAAAAATCAAAATGTAATAATAACACACAGTAGTTTATTACAATTTTGAAAACTAAATTTTGTCGGTTTAAATGGCTTAACTGGAATGAGAGGGTTTAAGTATTAAAAAATATTTAGATCCCAGCGCTTTGCCACCAAAATATGTGACAGGTACGGCCGCCTATGACGAAATCTAGTACCTGACATAAAAGGGTTTTAATTTATGAGTTTTACTTGCCTCAAAAGTAATCCACGAATTATATTAATGAACAACTTTTACACTAGACAAGGGTAACGATAGTCGCTGCCACCACTATCACTTTATTTATTTATTTATTTAAAAGTCTGCCGTGATAGAAGCAGACAGGGGAATGTTTAATAATGATAACAGACGCGGTTCAATTTATGGTCAAATTGGTGCAGGGTAGTAATTTTAGAATAATAGAGTTTTACCTACGCGTTGTGCTACCACGTCACAAAGACAGGGGTTGGAATAGGATGGGCTGAATCAAACACGATATTCCAACAATAACAAAATTATATAAATTTTAATAATCAACCGCGATCAAAAACATTTATATAATTCAATTAAACTACAACGCGTAACTTGATTCTATATAAACTCTAAATTCTTACTTTTCTATTTACAAACAATTTTGAAAACCTTTTTACATCGATCTACAAATCAATATTAATTCACACAGAATATAATAAAACTACTTACAAATTTACACCACAATGAGAGAGCCTTTACACACAGTAAAACAACTAAACTAATTGGTTATTTCACTAAGAAATACCAAGGTATGTCTGACAATCAGTCAAGACATCTACAACAGTCGAATGTTACAACAAGAGAGAGAGATTTCGAACTTCTAAACACTATTTAATAGTAAAAATCCAGAAGTTCTCAACCTATGTTTATCCGGCTTGTCTCATCCCCTAAGTACGAACTATGCTAAAAATGACCCAACTATTGATGTCCACCGAGGACATCACGTACGGAAACGGACAGTTATGTCTTTGACAATAAGCTTCAGGGCGCAAAAAATGTGCGTCCTTCACCATAAATCTGTCCATTTCGTAACATCTGATGTACTACACTAACAAAAATTTACAAAAATACACAGCCGCCAAGCGACCGTGTTACACCTGCCCATGTAGCTTACAATATACAATGTATTTATTAAAATGACAGCCGAAAATTGTATGTTTATTATCTGATTTGTACCACGTTTTGGTCACTTTTGCATGTCCAATACTAAAACCATCTATAGTATAAAAGTAGAGTATCTATGCAGGTTCTAGACCAAATTGACCTTTGGACCTTCCATCATATTTTTTTTGTTTTGGTTTGGCGCTCGCTACTTGCTGCGCCATCTATATGATAACGGTGGTCACATTTGGAACTATGATAAGGACTTAAGAAATTATAAGACAGTGCTTTGATTTCGCGCTCGCTACTTGCTGCGCCATCTATATGATAACGGTGGTCACATTTGGAACTATAATAAAGACTTAAGAAATTATAAGATAGTGCTTTGATTTCGCGCTCGCTACTTGCTGCGCCATCTATATGATAACGGTGGTCACATTTGGAACTATGATAATGACTAAGAAATTATAAGACAGTGCACGTGTCGAAAGGTTAAAGGTTATCTATTTGCCGACGATTTGATATTATTTTTAGGAATTTAACTTGTTTGCGTAAACAGCACATGTACAAAAGGTTAGGCGGGTTAAGGACATGAATTTGATAGCACATTTTAAGAAATTTTGAAATTATAATAGCCTAGTTGTATCCGGGTACAAGAGTTTAATGTGTTTTCGTAAACATCATATGTATGGGAAGGTTAGCGGTAAACGATATATATTTGATTACAATTTTGAGAATTTTGAGTAAACTGTATATAAATGAAATTGCGTATGTGAATATTATCGTATGTTACAATGAACTGTGACACCAACACAATAAGTTTTTTAAGTAGCAACGTTATTAAAAAAATTCAAAAAGTTTTTCAACTCTTAAAAACAATAGAAGAACATGAAAAGTTGCGAAAATATATTAATAAAATTATAATAATACTTAACAAATGTGTAAAAAAACAAAAAAATAACTTTAACAAAGCAGATAATATTTCTAAATTAGAAGGTAATTTAACATTATTAAAAACATATCGAGAAATGCTGAAAAATGAAATACAAAGAAGAAAAATAATAACTGGATCTGGATATAAACAAAAAAGAAAATCTGAAAAATTAATATGGCAAAATATTCAATCTGTTTTCAACAGTAGAATACAGACAGGTACGATAATTAATAAGGCTAATTTTAAAGACCCCAAAATTTTTTTACAAGCAGCGCAGAGAATATTTTCTAATAAAATAAAAAAAAAATTATTACAATATATAATGAAAGTAAATGTAATATTTTGCTGCGAATTTATATTGCCGCATACTGGAAAAATGGAGATAAAACATTTTACAACAGCTAACAATGTTATCGACAAAACTACGAACATAAAAGAATGGTACAATATCAACGTTGAAGATAAATTATTAAGAAAATTAGAAGAATTTCAAGAGCGAGACTCTGGTTGGGCCTTGTACAAAGTTCTTTATTTAAAAGTAAACATAAATAAGTATGAACCTATTAAAGGTAATAGTTATATAGAATTACCACCTGACATAAAAAGTAAAAGAGCTGTTATAAATGTTAAAAATGCTGATAACTATTGTTTTCTTTGGGTTGTTGTGTCTGCTTTATATCCATCTACATGACATTCAGACCGTACTACATCATGTCCTCATTTTTCTACCGTTTTACAATATAGTGGATTGGACTTTCCTATGCATATTAAGAATATTGAAAAATTTGAAGACATGAATAAATTATCAATAAATGTGTATACAATTGAAGAAGAGAAAAAAGGGAAAAAAAATAAAAATATTATTGTACCTGTTAAACTTACAAAAAAACAATATAATAGAAAAATACATTTATTAATGATTTCTAATTGTACTGAAAAAAATAATAATAGTAGCAATTCAGATAATGATAATGATGATTATTACACTGATTATAACAATGACGTTATTGATTTAGATGAACTTAGATCACCTGAAAATTATCATTATATGTGAATAAAAAATTTATCAAGCTTATTAAGTAGTCAACTATCTAAAACAAAGAAAAAATCATATATTTGTGATACATGTTTAAATCACTTTTATGTACAAAATACTTATTTAAAACACACGAAATATTGTCAAGTTGTAAATAAGTGTAGGATGGAATTACCTATAGAAAACAAAAATAATATTTTGAAATTTAAAAATTGTCTTTACAAAGAAAAGTTGCCGTTTGTTATATATGCAGACATTGACTCGATTTTGGAAAAAATTAACCAAAATCATGGGGAAAATACCACGTTTACCCAAAAACATATACCTTTTAGCATAGGTTATTATATGAAATGTAGCTACAATAATAATTTATCAGAATTTAATTTGTATAATGGAACTAATTGTTTGGAATTATTCTGTGAAAAATTACAACATATTGCTAAAAATGTTGATAACATTATGAATAATATTGTACCAATTAATTTATCTTTGTCTGAAGAACAAGAATTTTTGAGTGCTACAATATGTCATATATGTAACAATAATTTCGAGGCAGGTGATATTAAAGTACGAGATCATTGTCACCTTACAGGAAAATATTGTGGAGCTGCACACCAAGTATGTAATTTGAAATACAGAAAATCACGTGTTATTCCAGTAGTATTTCACAATTTAAGTTCGTATGACGCTCATTTTGTAATAAAAACAATAACTACACAATTAGCTGGAAGAACACAAATTCTTCCAATAAATAAAGAAAAATATATATCTTTCACTAAATATGTTGACAATACAAAAATACAATTTCGATTTATTGACTCATTTCGTTTTATGAGTAGCAATTTAGACAAATTGTCTTCATATTTGTCAAACGAAGAAAAAAATATCACAGGAAGTTTTTATACTGCACACGAAGAGTTTGAATTATTGAGCAGAAAAGGAATTTTTCCTTACGAGTACATTGATTCCTGGGCTAAATTGGAGGAAACAAAATTACCTAATATAGAAAATTTTTTCAGTTCAATCAAAGGTGAAAGTGTATCAGAAGAAGAGTACCAGTTTGCAAAAAAAGTTTGGTCTGTGTTTAAAATAAGAACAATAGGTGAATATGCTAATTTATATTTACAGACTGATGTATTACTATTAAGCGGTGTTTTTGAAAACTTTCGTAATAGTTGTATGAAAACTTATGGTTTAGATACGTTGCACTATTACACAGCTCCAGGGTTAGCATTTGATGCTATGCTTAAATGTACAAATGTGGAATTAGAGTTGCTAACAGATGTAGATAAAATTCATTTTATTGAGAAAGATATTCGCGGTGGACTATCCCAATGCTCTAATAGATATGGAAAAGCTAATAATAAATATATGGGAAATATGTACAATGCGAGTGAAAAAGATTCTTATTTAATGTATTATGATATTAATAATTTGTATGGTGCTGCGATGAGAATGTATCTACCTCAAAAAAATTTTGAATGGGTTGAAGAAAAAGATTTTAATAATATAAATGTATTAAATATAAACGATGAAAGCAATACAGGATATATTTTTGAGGTGGATTTGGAATATCCAATAAATTTGCATAAGAAACATAAAGATTTACCTCTTGCAGTGGAACATTTTACTCTACCAGTTTCAAAAAACTCAAAATTAATAGCAAATTTGCATCATAAAAAAAATTATGTAATACATTATATAAATTTAAAACAATATATAAATTTAGGCATGAAAATTACACATATACATAACATATTAAAATTTCGACAAAGTTCTTGGCTACGAGAATACATTGATTTAAATACAGAATTACGAAAAAAATCGAAAAACGAGTTTGAGAAAATTTTTTTAAAATTATTACATAACGCTGTTTTTGGAAAAACTATGGAAAACGTTCGGAAATATAAAATTGTAAAATTAGTTACAAAATATGAGGGGCGATATGGTGCAAAGTATTATATATCACAACCAAATTTTCACAGTTGTATTATTTTAAGTGATAATTGTATACTTATTGAAATGAAAAAACAACATGTTTTTTTTTAATAAACCAATTTATGTAGGATTTTCTATACTAGATTTAGCTAAAACATACATGTATGATTTTCATTTTAATTATATAAAAGCAAATTTTGGTGAAAATGCAAAATTGTTATATACAGATACTGATAGCTTGATTTATAATTTTTTTAATTTTGGTATTTATGAAATAATAAAACGTGATATTCATAAATTCGACACCTCTGATTATAGTGAAAATAATATTTATAATATACCTCAAGTAAACACAAAAATTATCGGTCTTATTAAAGATGAAAATAATGGCAAAATAATGACAGAATTTATAGGATTACGTTCAAAAATGTATTGTTACAAAACTTTAAATAATGTTGAAGAAAAAGTAAGTAATAAAGCTAAAGGGGTTACAGGTGCAACAGTAAAAAAAATAACATTTAGCAACTATTACGATTGTTTATTTAAAAATAATACTTTGAGTAAAATTCAATTTTCAATATTATCAAAAAACCATAATGTATATACAGTAAAGCAGAAAAAAATTGTGTTAAGCCCATACGATGACAAACGTATTGTAAACCCTTCATGTACAGATACATTTCCTTGGGGATATATATTGTAAATAAAAATTGTAATGAATATATGTATATATATTTTATTGTAAATACATAATTATTTTTATAATAAATTTTATAAAAAATCACTTCATTCTATTATTATTGTATCCTCTTCATCGCTTATTTCTATAATACTGTTATTTTCTTATTCGTTACTAATTTCCATCATATCTTCTTCGTCGCTGTCGCTAATTTCTATTATATCTTCTTCGTCGCTAATTTCCATTATATCTTCTTCTTCATCGCTAATTTCTATTATATCTTCGAGGTTTGCAGTTACCTGTGTAGGTATTGGAAGTAGAATTTCTGGTGCTATCGTTAGTTGGTCATCTTCATCCCAATTGTTGAATAATTGGTATACATTGCGAATATTGCTCGAAAATGGAACATTTTCTAACGGCGGCATATTTCAATACTAGAATTATATGTTTTACAAACGTTCTTATATAGTAAAGCATTGTATGATAATAAGGTTATCATAAGATTATAAAGTTCAAATATATTCGACTTAATATTCCTACGGCTGGCAATATTCTCCACGCCAAAGTGTCTCATATATTTTAAACATCGGCATTTATTTTTTTATTTATTTTTTGCTGTGTTTAAAGATATAAAAGAAATTTATTTTATAAATTGTATTTATTGTTAACTGATTATTTGTAAAATGAAGTTATTAAGTATATTTATTATACAAATACAAGTGTATTTATTATGTTATTGTGAAGAAAATAATATGAGTTTAAATTATGGTTTTATAGAATCTGTAGAATTATTAGAAAATTATGGGTACTTAAAAACAAATACAAATGAACTATCAACTATTTCCGAAACTGATAATAGGTATGTTGATGCAATAAAAAATTATCAAACACATTATAATTTAAAGGTAACGGGTACATTAAATAATGAATTGATAAATTCATTAAAATCTAAACGATGTGGAGTACCTGATAATAACAGCAAATATGAAAAATATATTTGGAAAAACAATGTTATAACATGGACTTTTGTTTACGGTCAAAATTATCAAATTAAAGTGGCAGATGAAGCTTTTAAAATATGGGAAAAATATATTAATGTTTCGTTTGAATATATTCCATATTTGCATAATAATAATAATACAATATATCCAAATATTATAATTTCAATGAGTAGAATACGGCATTATTCATATTTTAAAAATAATTACTGCCCATATAGTTTTGATGGCCCAAGTTTTAGCACATGCATTTTCGCTTGAACAATACCAAAGTTCTGTTGATATTCATATGGATGCTGTAGAAAAATGGAGTTATAAATTATCACATACCAAAGAAGATAAAGAATATATAATTTTTTTTGAAGTTTTAGTTCATGAAATAGGACATGCATTGGGCTTAGAACATGTACAAAACAAAAATTCTGTTATGTATAGCCTACACAGAAATGTATTATATCAAAATATTTCTGATTTTAAATTGAACTTAATTGATATTCAGGAAATACAAAGCTTATATGGAAAAAGATATATAATTCCTTCTCCAACCCCGTTTATAACATTATCACCCCCCACAAATGACAACAACAAAACTAATACAGAAATAGATAAAAAACAAACAGAATCAGAGCCAGAATTATGTAATTTAAATAATATAACAAATTTTTTAATTGTTAATAATAACTTATTAATATTTTATAATAATTGGGTATGGATTAAAAATATTTTAGAGGATGGTTATACAAAACCTTATTATTTACAAGATTGGGTACCATCATTAAATAATAATTTTAAAAATATATCAGCTGTATACCGTAAACCAAACGGTAATATAGTACTAATAAATGATGATACTTTTTATGATATTAAGTGGCCATTGTTAGAAATATTTAAAATTACTAAAGGAAGTTCAGTTTCAAAAGAAATTAAAGACATTATTGCCTCTGTACATACTAATATGGGGCGAACTTATATATTTTTTAATAATATTCATGTAGTACAGCTTAACGAATGTAGAAATTCTGTTATAAACCGTGGAACAATAAATTCATTGTTTCCCGGTATACCTTCTGATATAGACGGAGTTTTTCAGTATATAAATGGATATATATATTTTTTGAAAAATAATAATATATATGAATATAGTGAATATTTAAAAACTGTTACGAAAGCAATTCCATTTAGTTTATCTTTTTTTAATATACAATGTCCTAATGAGTCTATATTAAAGCAGCTAAAAAATCTTTTATCTAAATTAATAAAATCAAATATTAAAATGAATTAAAAAATTAGTTTATCAACAATATCCTATAACTTTGAGTGCACAAATATAAATATGTTATTAAAATAACTGTAAATCAGTCTGTTATTGTAAACCTATATCCTTTGTGCACGTGTTGTTTACTAGTTGCAAAATATTAAAATATTCCACAATTATAAAATATGTTTTATTAAAATAACTGTAAATCAGTCTGTCATTGTAAACCTATAACCTTTGTGCACGTATTGTTTACTAGTTACAAAATATTAAAATATTTTACAATTATAAATATGTTATCAAAACTATAAGCAAGATAAGACAGTATATATATAAATCCAATAGCAGAAACTAAATATATGTGTAACAACAGTACACACATTAACAAGTACTTACAAGACTAGAACTAACTAATCTTGCTACCAATAATTCAACAATTGCTTCTTCTTCGTCATCGTCATCGTCATCATCAGCATATGCTTTGATGACAAGTTTATCTAAAAAACCAGAAGTTAGGGGTATTAATACCTTAACGATAAACAAGCCTTATAAAATCAAATCGTTAAAACGTACTACTACAAAATTTGGTGATTGTATTATGGTGTATTTAGAAGATTTTCGAATTTATTTGGGACAACGATTTAACGCAATTAGTGATGAACATCTTGAACAAATGAACCAGGATGCTGCGAGTGACACAGATGAAAATGTATACCTTATTCATAGAGGACTAATTAATAATACAGCAAATTTAGAATTTGTAAAAAAATAAAAATTATATGTAAATTTTGTTTTATATTGTTATTGTATGTATGTATGTATGTTATAAAAAAATAAACATTTTTAAAATGTATATATTTATTTTATTTCTTAATCCTATTACATATCAGTTCCAGTTGCTTTATATAAAGCGAAATCGTTTTCATATTCCATTATTTGATGCAGTCGTTAAACCAAGTTCACGACAGTGAAATATAATCATCTATTTTATTTTAATTTACACTGTCCAACATATTGAAATCCAAATACAGCGGTATTTATTTTGGGTTAGAAGTTTGTCGTCACTGGGATTTGAACCTCAGATCTCACACTCCGCTCAGCGAGTCAAAGCGCGCTACAAGTATGTCTTCGTCTACACGTTCAACAGACTCATCTTGGACTATTTGGAAATATTATTGCACTTACTGCAATAATTGTTGGGAGATGTTCAGATATAATCCACCAGCATCAACCAGAAACATGGAGTGTCCTACATCTCACAAGGGTAGGCTACACATTACCTTCGTACAATATGGGGAAAATGGGAGAAAAATACTAAAACATGGTGTACTCGTTCGTCCATTGTAAATATATAAAGTGTTGTGCTATAAAAATGATGAAAGGTCAAATGTTATTAGATTATAAGTAATAAATATGAATAAACATTTTGAAATTAACTAGTTTAAAATTATTTTCCACAGTATTCACATGCATGTTTGTTAATTGTGCTGTTTTATAATGACGGTAATATAAAATTATTTTTATAAGATTATATGTATTAATAAAAAAAATTTTTTTAGACGTCTAAAAATGAAACAGCTACTCCTGCAATAAATAAGTTGCTACAATCATTATCCAAAGAAGAGAAAGATTATTGTTGTGCATTAAAATGCTTTGTTTTACCAACCGTACAAGTGGATGGTATGGCATGCAGAATTTGCGAAAATTTTTCTTACTTTATTTGTGAATGCAAAACAAGAAATGTTGTTGAGCATAAATAAATTGTGTTGTAATATTTTAGATAAAGAATTTATATTTGTTATAAAGTTAAAAGGTTATAATTAATAGGAATTGATAAGATAATGACATATATATGTAATATATATTTTAAATAAATTAGTTTAAAAGTTATCTTGGTTGTGTGTGTACATGCTTACTAAACCTGCTACTTTTTAAATTGTCAATATTTTGTATTAATAAAAGAAAAAAAAATGAAGGTAATAAAATATATAGATATTTATATAAAATTTCAATATAATAATAAAAAAAATTTAGACACCTAAAAGTACTACAATGTCTGCACAGCGTTCAAAAACTACAATACCTCGAAAACGATTTACAAAAAATTTGCTTAATTATGATATATGTGAGTCTTCTACTAAACATAAAGAAGTTACAGAAGAAAAAAATAATGAAATTATTAATGACAATGACAATAACAAACAAGAAAATATGCAAAACCAAACTTATAAAAAGTTACTTGTGGAACATCGATATTTTCTAGACAATAATATATTTATATATGTAGGTATAAATCCTATACAAAATTTTGAAATAAATATAAATTTATGTAATGAAAAGTTAGGAAAAAAAATAAGTTTTAATACAGAAGAATGGAATGAGTTCCTTTCATGTTATAATTTAATTGTATCATATTTAAATAATACTTCAAATATAGAGTTATATAACTTTAGTGAACACAAGTTATTTTTTGATAGTATTGAAAACAATAAAATTATTATTATTGAATTTAAAAATAATGATATTTATTTAGGTTATAATTGTATCAATAACTTATTTCAATTATCATACATTGTTTGAGATTTTAATGTTGTCAGCTCCGTTTATTGTGAAAGGTACACCGCATATTTGCCAATGTCAACGCCATATACGCTTCTCTGTATTTTTTTTTGTAGTTTAGTTAGTGGCGCTGTCGCTAGCGAATTTTGTTGGTTTAAAATTCGTACAAGGACAAGTTCTGTTCGGTTCCTGCTTTGTTGCGCCAAAGTTGTTTTGTATCGCTCCGCAACAATCCATTGTTGTACTGCTCCAGTAAAGTATTTACATTTGTTATATCTGTTATTTTGTATAGTTTTTGGTTGTGCTGTGTGTAAATAAATAAGTGTTTTTCGCGTGGTTGTGTGAAAGTGAGATTTACGACCTCACCATTGTTACCATCATCCATACTCGATATCCTGGGTATCCATCCCTGTTATCCCGCACATTTTTTGGTCCTTCGAGCCGGATTCTATCCGGAATATCCGAGTTTTTCCACCCTTAAAACCACGTGCAAAACCTGTCAAATCCTTGTCCATGCGCATAGCCTGTCAAATCCTAATCCAGTGTCATCCACCCATCCTTTGTTAATTCTAACCTCGCAAACCTGCGTGTAGAATCACGATAACTTCGAAGTCATCGCCAAACAGTTCCGTTTTCGCGTCCGTAACCTTCACCAGGTTCAACAATGGCTGAAGTCTTGCGTCACCAGCAAGAGTTGACGGAACAGATCCGGAAGTTACCGCTGGCACTCCGTACGCAGCTGTCGAAAGAAGAAATAACACCGACAAGCAAGCTGATCGACAGCGCGCTCGCCAACCTACAGAGACATTGGGATGACTTTCTGACTAACCACCACTCTTTTAGAGCAGAGAAGGGCTCAGAAGTGACGGTGTACTTCGTTGAAGATCACTTCTCCGCCACAGAGCTCTTGTACTTGACGGGTGTCGCTATCCTGGAGGCCCTCCGTCCTTCGCCACCTCCGCCAGCTCCAGTTGTCGCTCCAGTTCAACCGCCAAAGGCTTCCCTTCCGCCTCTACCTAAGGTAAACCTGCCGGAGTTCTCCGGGTCATACTTGGAATGGGAGGCATTCCACGACGCCTTTCAGGGTCTCGTGATAGACCGTGACGATGTTCCCGACGTCCAGAAGCTGCTCCTCCTCAAGGCAGCACTGAAAGGTGAAGCCGCACTCCTAGTGCGTACCATGGCCACCACGGCAGCGAACTTCCAGGGAGCCTGGGACGCCGTCTGCGCCAGGTACCGGAACAGTCGGCTTCTGGTAAGTGCTCACCTGTCGGCACTGTTCGACCTGCCCCAGGTATCGAAAGAGTCCGCACGCGACCTGCGGGCCCTGATCGACCGAGCACGGGAAGAGATAAGATCACTCGAGCAGCTAGGGCGACCTGTAGACAAGTGGGACGACGTCATCGTGTTCTTACTCCTCCGTCGCCTGGACTCCGCATCCCGCCGAGCATGGGAGTTGCATCTCGCTTCCATAGATGCGACTCAAACGTTGGTGAACCCCGACTACAAGTTGGAACAGCCGACACTCAAGCAGCTCGAGGCCTTCTTCGAGATGCGTATCCGCGCATTAGAGATGTCGGCCCCGCTGAGCCCACCTGCCCGCTCCATAACGGCCTCCAACGCGAAGGCTGCGCCACTTCGCTCACACCAGGTCTCTGCAAGCGTCAAGAACACGAACTGCGTGTTCTGCGGAGACTCGCACTCCAACTTCTCCTGCTCATCGTTCCGGGAGAAGTCTCCACAAGAGCGTCTGTCCGAGGTCAAGCGACTTCGGCTCTGCTTCAACTGCCTGGGTTCTAACCAGCGTAACGCATGCAGATCCACGAAGACGTGCTCCAAGTGCAGCCAGACGCACAACACGCTGCTGCACGACGCTTTCCCATCCAGTTCTGTTACAAGTTCGGCCAGTCCTCCAGAAAGAGCTGCTGCTCTCCATACCTCCACGGTCTCTAGTCACTCCACGCACCAGGGCACATCCCGTGCCATGGTTCTCCTGACCACAGCGCTGGTCAGCATCTGTTCGCCCAGCGGACAGCGCGTACAGACACGCGCGCTCCTCGACACCGGGTCCGAGGTGTCTTTCATCTCTGAAGACATTGTGCAATGTCTTGGTCTAGCCAGGCGGCGCTCCCACGTCAAGGTCGTCGGCGTCGGGGCCTCGCACTCTGCCACGGCCTCCTCACAAGTGGAAGTCGTCTTCCGATCCAGAGCAGCACCTGGTGCCGAGCACCAGGTATCCGCCTACGTGCTTCCACGTCTGACGTCTCACGTTCCACAACGGAGAGTCCGTCCCTTAGATCCGCAGCTGCTGCTGCACCTCGAGCTGGCCGATCCATGCTATCACCGAAACCAGAAGGTTGGCCTACTGCTTGGAGCCGACGTTTTCGGCCCTCTACTCCGTCCAGGAGTGTATCCAGTCCCAGGCTCCAAGGTGGTAGCCATCAACACAGCTCTAGGTTGGGTCCTGACCGGAGCCGTCGACGAGGACGGTGCATCTCCCGTGTCCTCTCTACATTGCCATGTAGAGGAGGACCTGGATCACAACCTCCGCCGGTTCTGGGAACTTGAAGAAATTCCCGCCGCTCCTTCCTCGCTCTCCCCAGAAGAGAGTGCCTGCGAAGAATTCTTCACCTCCACCTACCAGAGAGACGCCAGTGGTCGCTTTGTGGTGCGGCTGCCACGTCGTTCCAGAGTTCCCACAGGCGGCAATCGCGAGCAAGCAGTCCATTCGCTTGTGTCCATAGAGCGACGTCTGGCACGAGATCCAGCTGTTCATGACAGCTACAGTAAGTTCATGCACGAATACGAGTTTCTTGGTCATATGCGAGGAGACTCCCACCGGACCTGTGTGGTACCTTCCGCACCACGCTGTCATGCAGTCGGGCCCTCAAGGAAGCAAGATGCGAGTAGTGTTCGACGCTTCCCGACTCAATGCGCAGGGAGTGTCATTGAACCAACATCTGCACCCAGGTCCACCTTTGCTGAACAATCTCGGTGTCGTCATCATGAACTGGCGAAATCATCGGTTCGTCTTCTGCGTGGACATCGTGAAGATGTTCCGTCAAATACTCGTCCACCCAGATGACCAAGACCTCCAGCGTGTCGTGTGGCGCGGCCACACAAGCGAACCAATTAACGACTTCAAATTGACGACCGTCACATACGGGACCGCTTGCGCACCATATCTTGCGATCCGCACTCTACGTCAACTTGCTCGACTCGAGCAAGAGAGCTTTCCAAGGGGCTCCGAATGCCTTGTAGAAGATTCGTACGTCGACGACGTACTCTCCGGAGCCGATTCCCTCGAAGACGCTGTCATACGCCGTGATGAGCTCATCCAACTACTCGCAAGAGGCAAGTTCGAACTGAGCAAATGGTCCGCAAATTGTTCAGACCTCCTAGGGCTCGCTGAAGCCCGTTCCAAGGCGCCTACTCCAGCTGCTAACGTCGAGCTCTCCGAATCCACGAAGATGTTAGGGCTCATGTGGAATCCAGAGAAGGATGAATTCTTCTTCCGAGAGCGTATCTCAACAACGCTCTCAGTTCCCGCCACGAAGCGCACAGTCCTCTCCAAGGTCTCGCAGCTGTTCGACCCGCTCGGCTGGATCTCCCCAGTCGTTATATCTGCGAAGATTCTGCTGCAGGACCTGTGGCTTGCCAAGTCAGACTGGGATCAGCCTCTCACCACACACTTCCAGGAGAGGTGGTCCACGTTCCAAGAGAGTCTCAGCCGCCTTCAAGACATCCGTATTCCACGGTGGACTCAGTTGAGTCCAGCTGAGACCGACGTAGAGCTTCACGGATTCGCGGACGCCTCCACCAGGGCGTACGCCGCCGTCGTCTACATCCGCACAGTCAATCCTGATGGAGCGTTCCACACGTCCCTCATCGCCTCCAAGACCAAGACGGCACCCGTGAAAACTGTCTCTATTCCACGTCTCGAGCTGTGCGCTGCTCAGCTTCTAGTTCGTCTATTGCTGTACGTCCGCCAAACCCGGCGGATCTCCAATCTCCCTATATTTGGGTGGTCTGATAGCACCGTCACACTCGCTTGGATACGTGGACACCCAAGTAGATGGAAGACATTCGTCGCCAATCGAGTGTCCTACATACAGACCACACTACCAGGGCTGTCCTGGCGCCACATCTCAGGTGAAGAGAATCCTGCCGACGTCGCCTCCCGCGGTGCTACTCCGCAAATACTCTCCACCTCGAGCCTATGGTGGAACGGTCCTCCATGGCTTTCTGACGCGATCCAGAATTGGCCGACCGCAACACAAGAGCTACCCGATTCACCAGGTGAGGAAGCTGTCCAGAAAACCCGCTCCATGCCGGTCCAAGTCGAAGAAGAGTTCGCTCTGTTAGCGCGGTACTCCTCCCTGTCACGCACGCTCCGCGTAACAGCCCAGTGCATGCGATTCGCCCGCCGCTGCGACAAGAGAGGAAGAATTTCCAGACTTGCAGGTCTGGAAGATCGAGAGCAAGAGACATGCACCGGCTTCCTATCCACATTCGAACTAACTGCTGCGAGAGTCCGTCTGATCCGCAATGTCCAGAGAGAGAAGTTTGCCACTGAAATAGCGCAACTGAAAAGCGCTAGACCCATTCCAAGGACTTCGCCTCTCGTGAGTCTAAATCCATTTCTCAACGCTCACGGCATGCTATGCGTGGGCGGTAGACTCGAGAATTCCGGACTTCCCGATTCCGAAAGACACCCGCCTATCCTTCCAAAGTCATCTCCGCTAAGCCAGCTACATGTCCTACATTGGCACGCATTAGCCCTCCACGCTGGCTTAGCATTAACTCACTCACTCCTCCAGAAGCACGTCTGGATCCTCCAAGGGCGAGCCCTAACAAAGAAGCTGCTCCGAACTTGCATCCCTTGCAGGCGCCGTCGTCCGCTGATGGGCAAACAACTCATGGGAAACCTGCCAGCTGCCAGAGTGACTCCCAGCCGCCCTTTCCTGCGTTCAGGAGTAGATTACGCAGGACCCATCCAGTGCCGCCCGTCTCCAGGTCGTGGGCGACACTCCACCAAGGCCTACATCGCCCTCTTCGTCTGTCTTTCCACCAAGGCGCTTCACCTGGAGATCGTGAGCGACTTGACGACCAAGGCCTTCCTGGCGGCTTTCCGTCGGTTCGTTGCACGCCGAGGAGTGTGCAGCGAGCTGCTTTCCGACAACGGCACGACGTTCGTCGGTGCCAGCGCAGAGCTGCGCTCCATGTTCCATCAGGCGTCGCTATTCTACCACGAAGTAGCTTCTACCCTGTCCGATTTCGGCACACGTTGGAGCTTTATTCCACCGTCTGCACCGCACTTCGGCGGCCTGTGGGAGGCCGGAGTCAAATCAGTAAAGAGTCTCCTCCGCAAAACCATTGGTGAGACGACCCTCACGTACGAGGAGCTATCTACAGTACTGGCTCAGGTAGAGGCCTGCCTGAATTCCCGTCCGCTGACGCCGTCCTCGTCGGACACTGCGGACCTGTCCGCGCTGACCCCAGCGCACTTCCTGGTTGGTTCATCATTGCTGACCGTTCCAGAACCAGGTTCCCATGACGAGCCCAGCGACCTGGTGACCCGCTGGCGGCTCGTTCAACGACTCACACAGCACTTCTGGAAGAAGTGGTCAACGCAGTACCTGCACCAGCTGCAACAACGTTCCCGCTGGCGCGGGGAAAGATCCAACTTCAGTGTGGGCCAGTTAGTGCTGGTTCACCACCCGCAGCTGCCTCCAGGTAGATGGGCACTGGGCCGAGTGACTGAGCTGCATCCAGGAGCAGACGGTCTCGTCAGGGTAGTCACCGTCAAGACTGCCACTTCAGAGCTTCGCCGACCTATCTCCCGGCTAAGCCCTCTGCCGATCGAGACGGACGTCATCCCTTCAGCCAAGCAGAGACTCGCCGCGCCGCCGTCGCCACCGCTGCGTCGTTCTACGGTGGGCAGTCCAGGTCATTCCCAGTCGGCCTGATGTCCACACGATCTTGCTTACTTAAGTTTTATTGTTATTCCATGTTAATTGTTTAGTTTAGTCGCTTCTCGACTAGGTGGGCAGTATGTTTGAGATTTTAATGTTGTCAGCTCCGTTTATTGTGAAAGGTACACCGCATATTTGCCAATGTCTACGCCATATACGCTTCTCTGTATTTTTTTTGTAGTTTAGTTAGTGGCGCTGTCGCTAGCGAATTTTATTGGTTTAAAATTCGTACAAGGACAAGTTCTGTTCGGTTCCTGCTTTGTTGCGCCAAAGTTGTTTTGTATCGCTCCGCAACAATCCATTGTTGTACTGCTCCAGTAAAGTATTTACATTTGTTATATCTGTTATTTTGTATAGTTTTTGGTTGTACTGTGTGTAAATAAATAAGTGTTTTTCGCGTGGTTGTGTGAAAGTGAGATTTACGACCTCACCATTGTTACCATCATCCATACTCGATATCCTGGGTATCCATCCCTGTTATCCCGCACATACATTAAAAATAAAGTAATAAATTATTTAAATTCACTAAATTTGCATAATTATTATAATAATATAATGAAAGAAGCATTGCAAATAGAAGATACTGACATATATAAAAATATATATAATATAATTGATAATTGTAATGATAATGTATGTAATATAACTATTAGGGAAATTTTATTATATTATTCAAATATTGTTACAAGTACTTTATCAATTATTAGTTCACAATAATTAGTGGAAGTGGAATAAGAAATGGTGGGGGTATATGTATAATAAATGTAATGAATAAATTTGTAACATATTAAAGTATATGATTTTCAAACATGCATACCTTTATCTGTAGTGTTACTAATAAAAATGATTTAAAAAAAATAATTTTTGATAATATTTTGGGTATATATTTCAATAATAATTATGGAGTGTTTGTAACAAAAAATAAAACAGTTGTTCTACCTTTAAAATATAAAACTCCATTATTAAATGGAATGTTTAATTTGATTATTGAAGATGAAGACGGAATATGTATTTTTTTTAAATATTGTATTGAATTATATTGTGGACAAGTGTATTCATTTAAATTAGAATTTATAAGATCATCAACTGATTATTAGAATTATAAAATATTACATGATACCAACAATGAAAGTGAATATAAATACATACATAATATTTTTAAAATTTTACCATCTAATGAGGAGTAAATACAAAGAACATTATACGAAAAGTGGATTTTAAATTCATTTCGATATGTTAACGACGAGGAAGAGTTAGACGGAGGGTCATGCGATGTTTTTAACCAATGCATAATATTATGTCGTTTAACAGGTCACAATAATTGTATAAATTGTGAACATGTTAGAAAATGGAGTCCTGATGAAGAGTATGAATATATTCAAATACCAGCAACGTTATCAACTGATGACGAAGACGACAATACTGAAAAAGAAGAAGGAAAAGAAGAAATGGAAATAAATTAATTAATAAATGTATAAATTTGACTTTGTATATATAAATAAAAAATAAATCAATTTATGTTAAATAATATTTATTTGTGTTATTATTTTAAAATTACATTGTTCGTACAGTATTTGTTAAAGGAGTATATTTAACAATTGTATCATATAATATTAAACAATAAGCAGCGGTGTTATCAGGAATAGTTTTATTTGTTTCAAAATTTATTTTCAAATCAATCACACCTGATTTTATTGATTCATTTTGATGTTGCGTATTTATTACTGCAATAGGACATTTTGTTTTAAATTCTTCTGGTGTAAAAATGGGTATGTTATCATCGTTCTGATAATAAGCAGATTGAAATTGTGCAAACATGTTATATAAAATAGACCATTGATGATTGTCAAAGTTTAGATTTAAATTATCATATGGAAAAATTTCAGAATTCAATTCAACTTTTAAATTAGTTAAATTACAATGGTCAAATTCACTCATATTTTTAAGTAGATTATTTTTACGATCCGTATGAAATCCAAAAATAATAAATCTTGGTTTTTCCAATTGAGTAGCTGTTTTTACAACCCATGTGGTGCGATTAGTTTTTGGTAATGATGGATACTCATGTAATTCCCAACTTCTAAATGGGATTTGAACTTCAATGTTACTATCCATATATTTTAGTAATTTTAATTTTTCTTGATCTCCAACAATTACATGGGGTACATGCCATTGAACTTTTGTAAGATTTATTTTTAATATTTCTTTACCAGTGGTGTTATATATAGCATTTTTATCTGTACTACCACGTAAAAGAACTAAATCCTGACGCATATTTAAAATTATTTTTTTATAATCTTCAGCAAATCCTAATATCATGCGAAGTGGTATGCAAAAATTAAAAGTTCCTTTTGTTTTATCAATCAAAGTAATAAGCTCATTTGGTGACCAGCAAGCATTTTGTAAGGAAATACAATCATTTTTAGAATATGAACAGTAACCTTTCAATGTTGTTGTAATTCCAGGATTTCGAATACGTTCTATTACAATTCCACCAATTTCATAACGAATTTCGTCGAAAAGATGCATTATTCCATTATTAATAATTTTTCCAGTTGTGGTGGCTTGATTATCATTAGTTAATAATGCTCCTTCAATATAAATAAAACTATTTGATGGCAATGTAAATAAATCTTGCCTTTGTATTGATATTCTTATTTCATCATTGTTGTTTAATAAAGTTGAAGCATACGGTTAATAAGTATGAGTTTTTAGACTTTGTATGTTTTCATCAAAATAAACACGTTCCTTTATATTTAAAATATTTTCAGTCATTTTTTTTTTTTTTTTATACAATATATATATATATATATATATAATTAGAACACTTGCAAAATGATGTACGAAGTTTTAAATGAATATAAATTATGAAACTAATTATTTTATTTGTGTTTTTTGGTTTACTTCTTTTAGTATTAATTTTTTAAAAATTTTATGAGTTTTATTTTTGATAATTATAACACTTTAAATCCCAAAGATTTTAAGTAGTTCTTATTTTCACTTGTTAACTGCTTCAGTGTTTGATTAACACTAACTTCTTTAATAATATATTTTTTTCTTATATATGATTTAGCATGCCTATTATATATTATTCCCATTTTGTTTTAAAATTTTTTTAAATGTAGTCTTACTGTGATAAGTTCTTCTCTGAAATTGACTAACTCACCGTTCTGATCAACTAATTTAAGTGTTATAGTATCTATTATATTTGTATTTATAGGTAAATATATAACATTCAATGGATTTTCAATTATTTTAAATCCTGATGGAACGTTCGGAAAAAATTCGTGAATTCTATGAACTTGTTTTGAATTATCATAAGAACATGTTACTATGTTACATTCTACACAAATAGCATTAACTCTAATTATATTGACAGGTTTTTCAGATATGTGAAATTTATTTTCAATACACTTTTTTTCTTCAAATCCCAATAGTTCTCTTATTGTATTTTGCTGTGTAAAATCCACTTCATAATCACATATCATTTCACATTTTAAAGTATTATTGTTTGCTTCGATTGTAATGGGGCTATATTTATTTTTATTTTTCTTATCAATTCTTTTCATCTTTTTTCTTAAATATGAATTTATATCTTTAAGCTCATACGATCCATCAGGAATTTCGATTTTTTGAATTTCTTTTTTGTTTCCCACTTCTTCATAATAATAAAAACAATTATTTCTACTATCAGTATTTGGTATTGAATTAAAAGATTCAAAATTTATTAACCCTATTACATATTCATGTTTAGGGTCTAGTTGAATTGGTGGATATATTGTTGTTGTTAATTGAGAGCTGTTTCCAGAAAACGTAAATGTGTACGACATTGCTGTTTGTTTCACACTAAATTATTTATAAACAATTTACACATTTTACTTATGTTTATTAATTTTTGTATGTGATAAAATATTTAAGTTTGTAAGAATTTTTATTTGCTTATCGTAAATAGTTTCTTTACGTATTAAATTTTCTTTACAAAATAACTGAACATTTTCAAGATTAGCAATTTTAGTTAATTCATCATTCTTTCTGCAATATGATGGAGATATATGAGTACCAAATATTTCACGATGAATAATTCTTTTTGGTACAGATTGTGTTTTATAATAATAAACAATGAAACTTTCCATTTTTGGAATTTTAAAACAATATTAAAAGAAATGTTGACTTTTGAAAAAACAAAATGTAAATGAATATATTTGGTTAAACAGTAGATAATTTATTTATAAATTATTAATAGTACATAAAAATTTTATTATAAATTATTAATATTACATAAAAATTTTAAACAAAGATGTCCACAATTAATTGTATTAAATAATTGATATTGATTATAAATATATTTAATATTACAGCTACCAAAATAATTAATTACTTCTTTTGGAGGTTTTAAATTTCCAAAACTATCGAAATATATCACATTTTTACCAAATTTTTATAAGCAACCCAATGTGTACCTTCATTATTATAATTGTCCAAGTTAATTATTCCGCAATCAGAATAATTAATATATTTAGGTAAATTGTTTCTCATAAAAACTCCTCTAAAATTTGGAATTTTTAAAATTTTTACATATTTTAACAACTCAATATTAGAAAGAGCATGTTTTGGTAGCTTTTTTAACAGTTTTTTTGTATTGTTTTTTTTGAAGAAGAATGCGGCAATTTTGATAGATATAAACCTAATCCTTTTTTATACGGTTGTAAATATAAACCTTTTCCTAAAGCGATTGCTTCCATTTTTTTATTATGACGTTGGTTTTCAGTTAGTTGTTTATTTGCAAATTTGGCATCATTTATGGCTTTGGCAACACCGGCAGCACCCCCAGCTAATGTTCCTAATGCACTTAACCCAGCAAATATTGGTATAAGTGGTAACACACCACCTTTCTTCGGCACTGATATTATTCTTGGTTTACGTAATATTTTTTTATTTTTTTTAAATTCTTTCAAAGCAATTTTAATATTTTTATTGTTAGACTCATTGTTGTTTAATGTAGATTGAATACGTTTTATTTCATTTTTGAAACTTAGCTGCTTTTTTTTATGTTTTTTTATATTTTTAGTACCAGTACCTAATTTAACTTTTGCTTTCATTGCAGCTGACACACCTAAAGCCGCCAATTTTTCCTTTATAGAAGCGTCTTTCGAATGAAACCTTTGAGATGCTTTATTTGATAATATTATATCAGCTTTATGACGATCTTCCAAATTATTGCTTTTAGAATATGTAATATCATGAACTTTACAAGCCTCGTCTAATAAATTAACACCTTGATCCCCACGTGATAGTCGTTTTTGTAGTTTTGTACCAGGGCCACAATAATTATAGCCAGGTATATGAAGTTCAACAGGAAGTTTATTAATAACTGTATTTAATATACCACCACCAATTTTTTTTCTTAAATGATTTTGTCGTTGTCGATATCGATGTTGAATCATCTGTGTTTTACATTTAACTAAATAGTATTTTGTATAAAATTGTAATATATAGTATTACATTTTAGTTACAATGAAAATTTTAAAGCAAAAAGATACACTTAGTGTAAAAAATTACGATTTTAAAGAAACAAAAGAAAACCCACGCCATAGTGTTTTACTTCCTTCAACAATTCGTTGTCTTATAAGTGGTCCTTCTGGTTGTGGTAAAACAAATGTTATAATCGCGCTTTTGGAACATCCTAAAGGGTTACATTTTGAAAATATTTATATTTATTCAAATTCTCTTTTTCAACCAAAATATTTATATTTAGAAAAATTATTAAAACCTATTCGATCTATTGGATATTATGCTTATAATAATAGCGAAAATATAATGAAAACAAATGAAGCAAAATATAATTCTATTTTTATATTCGATGATATTGCCTGCGAAAAACAAGATATAATTAGAGATTATTTTTCTATGGGACGTCATAAATATGTAGATTGTTTTTATTTATGTCAAACATATGCACGTATGCCAAAACATTTAATTCGTGATAATGCTAATTTGCTAATATTATTTAAACAAGATGATTTAAATTTAAAACATATTTACAATGATCATGTTGGGACTGATATGACTTTTGATCAATTTAAAAAAATGTGTGCTACTTGTTGGAATGACAATTATGGATTTTTAGTTATAAATAAAGAATATATAATAAATAATGGACGATATCGTAAAGGATTTGATCATTATATAAGTATATAAAAGCTGTATATTTGTATACAGAGCAGTATACAAAGCTGTTCAGAACTATAAAGTTATTTTTTAAAAATATATTTGTTATATTAAAATGAATATTAATAAAAGTTTAAAAACACAGTTAATAAAAGCCAGAAAAAATATTCGACGAAAATTGCAATTAATAAAAAGTGGTGAAATAGAAAAAGAAATTAATTTAGAAAAAACATATATTCCTATAACCAAAAAATTATCAGAAATTAGTAAAAATTTACATAATATATCACCTACAAAAAACAAAAACACTAATATATTAAATATAACAAAAAATGAACCGGAGGAGGAGGAGGAGGAACACGAAGAGGTAGAGGAGGAGGAAGAAGAAGAAGCGGACAGGGTTGAACAAATCAAAACAGAAGATCAAGAAAAAAAGCAAAAAACTAGTACTAGTCTGAAAAATCCATATTATACTCGCACTCAAACTGATGAAAATTCAAAATTAAATTCTGATATTGATCCAACTCTTAAAAAATATATTAGTGACGTCAAAAAAAATTCTAAAGATATGGATGACACATACGGTGTTACTTTTAATAGAAGTAGAAAAAATTTTCTAATGGGCAATAAAGAAATTAAATTTAAAAAACAAAATATACATATAAATCAAGAAAAATTTTTAGGAACTGACGGTTTATGCGAACTTATTTTTAAAAAAAATCCTATAAAAATTTACAATTCTGATGATGAAAATAATTATAAAAAAATATTAAATATTACAAATGCTGCACGTCGTGACAATCACCCATTAGGACAACTTAAGGGAAGTACATCAGTTAAATACGAAAGCATTATTAAACCATTATTAATGCCTACAAGGCATTCATCTACCTCTACTCCTGATAAAACCCCTACAAGGCATTCATCTACCTCTACTCCCGATAAAAGCGGTTCAGGTTTGAATATGTTATTAAAAAATTATAATAATAAACCTGTAGAATATGAATATTGGGATGATCCTAATGAATTAGTTGAAAAATTATAAAAAATGATAGCATCTAAAAACGCTGGTAACAATAACCTTGACAATGAAATTATTTCTATAATTAATGAATTAAAAGAGGCTAATATAATATGTTTATCTTAAATAATTAGTAGTAAAATGTCTATTGACAAGTTTGGACGTCATAGCTTACAGATTTGTAACAATAGCGATAGCGATAGTGAAGATTATAATAATAAAATAGAAGAATTAGAAAAAAAAATAAATTTGCATAATAAAAGTGCTGAAGACAATATGTTAAAAGCTGAAAATGTGATATATGCTATACAAAACAATATAAAAAATATAACAAACGACATAAATAGTATAAAAGACGATTTAAAAATTATATTTAAAGAATTACACATTCATGATACAACTAAGTAAACAGTAAAATGTCAAAAATAAAACAAGATATAGTTAATGAATTACACAAGCCAGCACGAAAAAATTTTACAAGAAGACGTGTTATTATAAAAGGATTAGATGAAACATTTGAAGCTGATTTGGTTGAAATGAACGCCTATGCTAATTTAAATAAAAAATATAAATATATACTTGTAGTAATTGATATATTTTTAAAATATGTGTGGGCAAAACCTATAAAAAATAAATCAAGTATTGAAGTAGCAAATGCAATGCAAAAAATTTTTGAATCAAGTAATCGTATTCCAAAAAATTTACACACAGATTTAGGAAAAGAATTTAAAAATGAAAAATTTAAACAATTGACTGAAAAATATAATATTAATCATTATTTTGCAAAACAAGCACCAAAAGCTTCCATTGTTGAACGTGTAAATCGCACATTAAAAAATATAATGTGGAGAAAATTTAGTATGCAATGTTCATATATATGGCTACAATTATTACCAATTGTTGTTTCAGAATATAATAATAAAATACATAGGACAATTAAAATGAAACCAATTAATGTAACAAAGAAAAATGAGCAAAAACTTTTAAATACTGTATATAATCATATTAAAATTGTTTCAAATAAAAAACCTAAATTTCAAATAAATGATAACGTGCGTATCAGTAAATATCGAGGAATTTT
Organism: Stenolophus ochropezus; assembly: GCA_035578165.1. Taxonomy (NCBI): domain Eukaryota; kingdom Metazoa; phylum Arthropoda; class Insecta; order Coleoptera; family Carabidae; genus Stenolophus; species Stenolophus ochropezus. Next base: position 357,939 of record JAQOWZ010000106.1, on the reverse strand, counting down.
TGCTAAAGGTTATATGCCAAATTGGTCAAATGAAATATTTACTGTAAAAAATGTGAAGTTAACAAATCCTATTACGTATATACTACAGGATAAATTTGGTCAATTAATTGATGGTGCATTTTATGAACAAGAATTACAAAAAGTGAAACACTCTAATGTTTATTTAGTAGAAAAAATTTTGAAAAAGCAAAATAATAAAATACTTGTAAAATGGTTGGGATTTGATAATACTCATAATAGTTGGATTCACAAAGATGAAATTGTTTAGTACAAAACAATGATAACAGCTACTGTACTCCTATAAATACTGTGCTTTGCAGAATATACATACAGTTTTCCGTACTGCACGCAAGAAAAGATTGCAGAAAACATGAGTACTTTTTTGTCGACTGTTGCTGTAGCTGATTTTAAAGGATATAAATACAGTAAAAGAAATCGATTTGTATGCAAAGAATTTGCAGTGTTAAAAATAAGTACAAATGAATATAAAATAGTAATTTTTAAACAACCATTTTCAATTTTATCATTAAGCAACAACAGCAAAAAAAATATTAAACTACAAGAACAAAATACTCCTAATCTTCGTTGGACTTCAGGTGATATTTTGTACTCTAAGCTAAAAGAAATTTTACAAAATATAATAAATGATTTTAAAATATTACAAGTTTATGTATGGGGTGAAGAAAATAAAATGTGGTTAAAAAAAAATGTGTTAAACTGCGATGTTATAAATTTGGAACCATTACTACAAGATTTTCAAATTAATACAAATTTTTGTAATTTTAAAACAAACTGTGCAACACAAAAAGGCAATAAACTTAGGAGAAATATTTCACTTACGATTTAATAAGTACAATGCATTTCGTTCAGTATATAATAATTATGAAACTTTAAATAATGTGTGTACTGAAGATATACATTTGTTACCTATGGAATTTTTTATGGTATACATATCATCTGGAATAGAAAGCAACTGGAACAGATTTCCCATAGAATGGCAAAATAATAAAGTATTTCAAAGTTATAGAATATGTAAAAATCATATTGAAGATGACGATTATATTTGGTCTGCAAATATTTTAATAAAAGATTGTTCTAAATGTAAAAAAAAAATGTAATGTAATGTAATGTAATTTTTGTATTAATAAAATATATTATGTAATAGGATTAAGAAATAAAATAAATATATACATATTAAAAAAGTTTATTTTTTATAATACTACATTACATAAATTCTAATTTATTCTTCGTCATCGTGGGGCTAAGAAGAAAAGTTCTATGTTATACATTGACTATAAGATTATACTAGTTTTGACTGTTACTTACCATATTAGGCTGCTTTTGTCTGCCCCTGCTTCTGCTGCGGCTGCTGCTGCTGCTTCTGCCCTGCTGGCTGCTGCTGCTTCTGCTCCTGCTGGCTGCTGCTGCTTCTACCCCTGCTGGCTGCTGCTCTTTTCCCCCTACATATGCGGCATTTACAAGGTGGTGAAAACGCCATAAAACTGGGTCTTACAGGATCATTATCCCAATTTTCGGTGCTTTCCACCTTGTAATTCTTGTGCATATCTAGATATATACACGTACAAATAAATAAATAAATAAATAAATAAATATATATTTATATTCTTACCGTTCATCATTGTCTGTTCACAGTTCATTGTAACATATGATAATATTCACATACACAATTTCACTTATATACAGTTTACTCAAAATTGTAATCAAATATATATCATTAACCCCTAACCTTCCCATACATATGATGTTTACGAAAACACATTAAACTCTTGTACCCGGATACAAATAGGCTATTATAATTTCAAAATTTCTTAAAATGTGCTATCAAATTCATGTCCTTTACCCGCCTAACCTTTTGTACATGTGCTGTTTACGCAAACAAGTTAAATTCCTAAAAATAATATCAAATCGTCGGCAAATAGATAACCTTTAACCTTTCGACACGTGCACTGTCTTATAATTTCTTAGTCATTATCATAGTTCAAATGTGACCACCGTTGTCATATAGATGGCGCAGCAAGTAGCGAGCGCGAAATCAAAGCACTATCTTATAATTTCTTAAGTCTTTATTATAGTTCCAAATGTGACCACCGTTATCATATAGATGGCGCAGCAAGTAGCGAGCGCCAAATCAAAACAAAAAAAATATGATGGAAGGTCCAAAGGTCAATTTGGTCTAGAACCTGCATAGATACTCTACTTATAAATCCTAAAGCATGAATATGAATGTTTTAACAAAAATATCCATTTCAAGAATAGGTAAAATCTGAAATTATTTTTGTAAAAAATCATATAAATATTTGCTTCCGCGACCGAATTTTATAATTGTTCATCATATTTTAGCTAAAAGAAAACATTGCAACAAGAAAATTGCTATTTCACGTGTGGTAGGTATTCTAGAATCCAGCCCATGTAGCTTACAATATACAACGTATTCATTAAAATGACACCCGAAAATTGAATGTTTATTATCTCATTGGTACAACGTTTTGGTCACTTTTGCATGTCCAATGCTAAAACCATCCATAGTATAGATCCTAAAGCATGAATATGAATGTTTGAACAAAAATATCTATTTCAAGAATAGGTAAAATCTGACTTTATTTTTGTAAAAGATCATATAAATATTAGCTTCCGGGCCCGAATTTTATAATTCTTTATCATATTTTAGCTAAAAGAAAACATTGCAACAAGAAAATTTCTATTTCAAGTGTGGTAGGTATTCTAGAATCCAGCCCATGTAGGTAGCTTACAATATACCACGTATTCATTAACATGACACCCGAAAATTAAATGTTTATTATCAGATTGGTACCACATTTTGGTCACTTTTGCATGTCCAATGCTTAAAACCATAAATAGTATAGATTCTAAAGCATGAATATGAATGTTTTAACAAAAATATCCATTTTAAGAATAGGTAAAATTTGACTTTATTTTTGTAAAAAATCATATAAATATATGCTTCCACGCCCGAACTTTATAATTCTTCATCATATTTTAGCTAAAAGAAAACATTGCAACAAGAAAATTACTATTTCAAGTGTAGTGGTATTCTAGAATACAGCCCATGTAGCTTACAATATACAACGTACTCATTAAAATGACACCCGAAAATTGAATGGTTATTATCTGATTGATACCAACTTTTGGTCACTTTTGCATGTCCAATGCTATAACCATCCATAGTATAGATCCTATTGTATTATATGTATTGTATGTATACGAGGGTTTAAGCGTTTTGTCGCTGTTTGTCAACGCGACCTAAAAGATCTATTGTGACACAGCCCTTACTTAGTTTTTCGGAAGTAGATCCAGATTTTTGATGAAGCCGATTATGGCTCCAGGAGTCAAGTTCTTGATCTCATCTGCCGTAAGATAGCTCTTACCTAGTTGATTGATTCTTTGCGCAGTTACGGCTGGGCATTCACACAGTATGTGTTCCGACGATTCTTCGTCCTCTTCACAGAGTCGACAGGTTTCATTTTCAACTATACCAATTTCCGGCCCGTGGTATGAAAGTTTAGTCTTTTTTTTGCAAGTTCATCAGCTTTCTCGTTTTCTAGGATTCCCTCGTGCCCTGGTACCCTCCATAGGGTGACTTGGTTTGCTTCGGATAGCAATTGGAGGGTCTCCCTGCAGTTCCAGACTAGCTTTGATGTACATGTGAAGGCATTCAATGCCTTTAAAACTGCTTGGCTATCTGACATTATATTTATTAATTCTTCTTTTAGACCTTTATCTAGGTTTATGTGAGCACAGAGATTTATTGCATAAATCTCAGCCTAAAAAATTGTGGCGCAGGTGCCTATGGATTTCTTAATTCGTCAATCTGGGCCAAGAACAGTTCCTCCTGTATCCAATTTTAAACCATCAGTGAACCAGGACAAATAATCCCTTACAACAGGTCTTTCCGTTGCCCATTCAAGGCGATTACCAATAACAACCTTATACTTCTGGTCAAAATTGTATTTTGTTGTCATCTTATTACAGACAGACAAGGCCAGTTTATCAGGTTGTACTTCCCTTATAATTTCCAAGTGGCCTACGAAATCTCTGTGCATAAAGTGTTTCGTTCTGCAGAGAGTCAGTGCCTGTTGCATCGCCTCTTTTTTCACCTGAATGTGTAGAGGTGTTAGCCCCAGAATCACTTCCATTGCTGCAGTCGGACAGGTACTCATAGCACCTGTAATACTGAGGCAGGCCATGCATTGTAGTTTCCGCAGTGATGCCTGTGCTGTAATTTGTTTCACTTTTGGCCACCATACAAGTGACGCGTAGGTGATCATGTTTCTTACGACACTAGTATAAGCCCAATGGGTCATTTTTGGCTGTAGTCCCCAGTTTTTAACCAGAAGCCGACGGCATGTGTTTAACGCCACTGTTGATTTCTTTGTAATCTTGATATGTGAGTTCCACGTGAGTTTTTGGTCTAGAATGATTCCTAAATACTTAACCTCTGTAGAAAACTCAATTCTAGAACCCTTCAAATAGGGAGCTTGAAGATTTAGCTTCCTTCTCTTTGTGAAGGGGACGATTGTAGTTTTGGTAGGGTTTACACTAAGTTCATGTTCCAGGCACCACTCATGCACTAGATTTAGAGCTTTTTGTGTAAGGTACGGGATAGTGGTGTCACTACGTCCTCTGACCATAATTGCAACGTCGTCTGCATGTCCGTTTGCAAAATAGCCAGCTTTATTGAGTCTATTTAGGAGGTCATCAATGACAATACACCAGAGTAGAGGTGATAGAACCCTACCTTGTGGGCATCCTCTATTGGTTCTTATCATTACTGATATTCCTCCTATCGAGGCTGTAATCGTTCGACTTTGCAGCATGGCTTCTATTCACTCCACTACAGCTGGGTCGAAACCTTTTGACCTAGTAGCTCTTTCAATGGACTTATAGGAGGTGTTATCAAAGGCAACCTCAATATGTATAAATATTCCCAGAGCTATTTCTTTTGCCATAAAGGTTTTCTTTGTTTTATTGACAAGGCTCCTCAACTGGCCACGACGATCCTGGGAAGTGTGGGCTTAACAGAAGCTCCAATGTTTCCTTTGAATCTGTCGTAAAGTCCCCGTCTGGTTTCTTAAGTAGGCCTATTTCATTCGTATGATCTTATGACAGGACTTTTTAAAAGCGAGCTACCGTGGGCGTTTCTGATAAGCCCTCACAAAAACTACGCCATGCATTCCTTTTAGATCTACAAATTTCTTTATTATATGAGGTTAGAGCACTTCTATATTGCTCCCAGTTCTCATCGCTGCCACTGGTTTTGGTTTTATTGTATAACCTTCTAACAGTGACTCTTTGTTTACTTAGCTCCTTGGTCCACCAAAGTACTTTCCTAGTACTTTGTCGAAGCTTTACTGTACAGCTGTTTTCATATGCTGTTTGTAGCGCATTATGAAAGTCAATAGAGGTTGTTTCCAGTTCCTCAATTGTGTTTATATTATTTTCGTAAGTTCTTCCACTTCACACTTTAGATGGCCTTCGTACAAGACCCAGTCTGTTAGTTTCGGAATACGAATCGAAGTTTTAAGTTCTTTATTAGCCTTTATCTCGAACCTTAAATTTCTATGATCCGATATTGAGGCTTCATTTGAGACATGCCAATTATATATTTCAGAGGTAATTTGAAGAGTGGCTAACGTAATGTCCAATACCTCACGCCTGTTTTTAGTTATAAGAATTGGTTCTTTACCCCTATTTATTATATCTATGTTAGTACTAGAAATAAATTCGAAAAGGTACTCACCCCTTCTATTTATGTCCGTACTACCCCAAACTGTATGGTGTGCGTTTGCATCACATCCCAGGATGAGGTTTCTGTTTCTATGTTTGCAGTAGGAGATCAGGTCCCTTACCAGCGGAGGTGGGGCTTCCATCGTTTCTCCCGGGAAATATGCCGATGCAATGATTACCTCTTGCATACCTTCTGATATAGGCAGTGTAGCTTCCACAGCTACCAAATCCCTTGATATAAATTTATTTAATGTAACAAATTTAATCGATGCTGGTCTTGGAGTGACATCTTGTTCATTACAGTAGGTTAACTTACCTACTGGTGTAGTAAGTTTCCTTACTACGCCTCCATACACATAAGGCTCTTGAACTAGCACTGTATTAGTGTTAGTGGTGGTGAATATTTTGTTCAACACATCAGAGGCAGTTTTGCAGTGTTGAAGATTCACTTGCAGCATCTTTATATCACTGCTGGACATCACGTTTTGTTCAGAGCCACGTCGCAGCTAGGAACTTGTTTCCCTTTGTGCGTGATTCCGACGGCCAGTGGTGTCTTGGAGTGTGTAGGTGTGGGATTGGGTAGAGGCTTTGAGGTAGCCTCTTTACCTTTACCTACTTTTAATCTGGAATTTCCAGTGTTAATATTGGTGGCATTTTTCCCTGCCTCCCTGCTGGTAGTGTCTTTTTTAGCAGTGACGTCGGTAGGCTTTTTGTTAGGTTTTTTACCATTTAGCCTAATCGTTGTCTGGCCAAATTTGTAGCTGATTTTAAAATCAGCTTTTTTAAGGGTGCTTAAGGACGGCGAGTCTATGGACAGTGTAAAAAGCACTGCCAAACCTTCATCTGTCCTCTTTAAAACCCTCCACTGCTGTGTATCCAGGCCCTCGTTTTGGCCCTCTATCAGATTTTATATCTGAACTGTAGGATGGTTTTTGCTGTTAGGGAAATATGAATTTACAATGCTGGACTTCGGCAAATCCTTTTCCTCTACAGCTTTTAGATAGGCTCCTTCCCAAGGCTTTAAGCTGTCGACTTTGCCTATTAGCCACTCGGCGGTGGCTTTGTCGGAGCAGTTGACGCTCAGCCATCCGGACTTAAAGATTGTCCCAAGAAACTTAGGCTTCACAGAGCCTTTAGCCTCTTTAATAATAAAATCCAGGATTGCATCCTGAATTTTCGTCAGCTGTCCTGTTTCTAACATATCCTCCGGATAATTATAGTGCAGGATGCCGACACGTGTGCCCAGGATTACCTGCTTAAAGCTCACAGACGGCGTAGCCTTGTCAGGTGGTGACGGAGCACCACTGCTGGGTTGGCCTTTACCATTGGTTTTTTGCCTTTTCACAGATATTTCGGGCGTTGATTCCTAGGACCGGATCCGTTTTGGACCCTTATCCTTCATGGGTTGAAAGCCTTTGACACGTGCTTCGTCAGCACTAAGTCATCTTTTAATGAGCCACTTAAAGCGTTTTCTGGTAGCACCGCTCAGTTTGCTTTTCTGCTCACTTAGTTGGAGCTTTCTGATAGTCTCCTTAAATTTGGAAGTGGATGGAGACGGGCTACGTAGGAGCTCCTCTTCCATAGTCAGATCGTCCTTGGGAATGGAATCCCTTTGGACCTCTAGAGAAACATCTCTCTGACTTCCACTCAGCCTAAAAACAACAAGAATTAACTAAAAGTTGTGTCATATTGACACAGCGACATGTGCTTTCACAAAGTGAGGTTATGTATTTAGTGCACGTGTAGTGAGAATTTTAAATATTGAAAATATTGATGAATAAATTTAAATCAAAGTAGTGTATATTAACTATAAATACCTGAATATTAAATGTTTGTAATAAATTACTAAAAATTGCACAAAGACACAAATTAAATATCAGCTGCGAAAACCTGTGATGCACACTACTATCAACCTCAGAAATAAAGATCCTAAAGCATGAATATGAATGTTTTAACAAAAATATCCATTTCAAGAGTAGGTAAAATCTGACTTTATTTTTGTATAAAATCATATAAATATATGCTTCCGCGCCCGAATATTATAATACTTCATCATATTTTAGCTAAAAGAAAACATTGCAACAAGAAAATTGCTGTTTCAAGTGTGGTAGGTATTCTAGAATCCAGCCCATGTAGCTTAAAATATACATGTATTCATTAAAATGACACCCGAAAATTGAATGTTTATTATTTGAATTGTTCCACGTTTTGGTTACTTATGCATGTCCAATGCTAAAACCATCCCTAGTATAGATCCTAAGTTCGTGCGTCCAAATTTTATAACTCTTTATCATATTGCAACTAAAATAAAACATTGCTACAAGAAAATTGCTATTTCAAGTGTAGTAGGTATTCTAGAATCCAGCCCCTGTAGCTTACAATATACAACGTATTCATTAAAATGACATCCGAAAATTGTATCTTTATCATTTTATTTGTACCACATTTTGGTCATTTTTGCATGTCCAATGCTAAAACCATCCCTAATATAGATCCTAATGCATAAATATGAATGTTTTAACAAAAATATCCATATCAAGAATAGATCAAATCTGACTTTATTTTTGTAAAAAATCATATAAATAATTGCTTCCGCGTCCGAATTTTATAATTCGTCATGATAATTTAGCTAAAAGAAAACATTGCAACAAGGAAATTGCTGTTTCAAGTGTGGTAGGTAATCTAGAATCCAGCCCATGTATGTAGCTTACAATATACAACGTATTAATTAAAATGACACCCGAAATTAGAATGTTTATTATCTGATTGTTATCACGTTTTGTCACTTTTGCATGTCCAATGCTAAAACCGTCCATAGTATAGATCCTAAAGCATGAATATGAATGATTTAACAAATATAACCATTTCAAGAATAGGTAAAATCTTACTTATTTTTGTAAAAAATCATATAAAAATTTTCTTTCGCTCCCGAATTTTATAATTCTTTATCATAATTTAGCTAAAAGAAAACATTGCAAAAAGAAAATTGCTATTTTAAGTGTGTTAGGTACTCTAGAATTTAGCCCATGTAGGTAGCTTACAATATACAACTTATTCATTAAAATGACACTCGAAAATTGAATGTTTATTATCTGATTGGTGCCACGTTTAGGTCACTTTTGCATGTCCAATTCTAAAACCATCCATAGTATAGATCCTAAAGCATGAATATGAATGTTTTACAAAAATATCCATTTCAAGAATAGATAAATTCTGACTTTATGTTTGTAAAAAATCATATAAGTATTTGCTTCCGCGCCAGAATTCTATAATTCTTCATCATATTTTCGCTAACAGAAAACATTGCAACAAGAAAATTGCTACTTCAAGTGTGTTAGGTAATCTATATTCCAGCCCATGTAGCTTACAATATACACGTATTAATTAAAATGACTCCCGAATATTGAATGTTTATTATCCAATTGGTCCCACGTTTTGGTCACTTTTGCATAACCAATGCTCAAAACCATCTATAGTATAAATCCTAAAACATGAATATGAATGTTTTAACAAACATATTCATTTTAAGAATAGGTAAAATCTGACTTAATTTTTGTAAAAAATCATATACATATATGCTCCCGCGCCCGAATTTTATAATTCTTCATCATATTGTAGCTAAAATAAAACATTGCTACAAGAAAATTGCTATTTCAAGAGTGGTAGGTATTCTAGAATCCAGCCCATGTAGCTTACAATATACAACGTATTCATTAAAATGATACCCGAAAATTGAATGTTTATTATTTGAATTGTTCCACGTTTTGGTCACTTTTGCATGTCCAATGCTAAAACCATCCCTAATATACATCCTAAGCATGAATATGAATGTTTTAAAAAAATATCCATTTTAAGAAAAAGTAAAATCTGACTTATTTTTGTTAAAAATCATATAAATATTTGCTTTTGCGCCGGAATTTTATAATTCTTTATCATATTTTAGCTACAAGAAAACATTGCAACAAGAAAATTGATATTTCAAGTGTGGTAGGTATGCTAGAATCCAGCCCATGTAGCTTACAATATACAAAGTGTTCATTAAAATGACACTCGAAAATTTAATGTTTATTATTTTATTTGTACTATGTTTTGGTCGATTATGGATGACCAATGCTAAAACCTTCCAAAGTATAGACCCTAATGCATGAATATGAATGTTTTAACAAGAATATCCATTTCAATAATAGGTAAAATCTGACTTTATATTTGTAAAAAATCATATAAATAATTGCTTCCGCGCCCGAATTTTAGAATTCTTCATCATATTTTAGCTAAAAGACAACATTGCAACAAGAAAATTGCTATTTCAATTGTGGTAGGTATTCTAGAATTCAGCCCATGTAGCTCACAATAAACAAAGTATTCATTAAAATGACTCCCAAAAATTGACTGTTTATTATCTGATTGGTACCACGTTTTGGTCACTTTTGCATATCCAATGCTTAAAACCATCCATAGTATAGATCCTAAAGCATGAATATGAACGTTTTAACAAATATATCTATTTATAGAATAGGTAAAATCTGACTTTATATTTGTAAAAAATCATATAAAGATTTGCTTCCGCGTCCGAATTTTATAATTCTTCATCATATTTTAGCTGAAAGAAAACATTGCAACAAGAAAATTGCTATTTCAAGTGTGGTAGGTATTCTAAAATCCAGCCCATGTAGTTAGCTTACAATATACAACGTATTCATTAAAATGACACCCGAAAATTGAGTGTTTATTACCCGATTAGTACCGCGTTTTGGTCACTTTTGTATGTCTAATGCTAAAACCATCCATAGTATAGATCCTAAAGCATGAATATGAATGTTTTAACAAAAATATCCATTTCAAGAATAGGTATAATCTGACTTTATTTTTGTAAAAATCATATAAATATTTGCTTCCGCGCCCGGATTTTATAATTCTTTATCATATATTAGCTAAAAGAAAACATTGCAACAAGAAAATTGCTATTTCAAGTGTGGTAGATATTCTAGAATCCAGTCTATGTAGCTTACAATATAGAACGTATTCATTAAAATGACACCCGAAAATTGAATGTTTATTATCTGATTGGTACCACGTTTTGGTCACTTTTGCATGTCCATTGCTAAACCTATCCATAGTATAGATTCTAAAGCATGAATATGAATGTTTTAACAAAAATATCTATTTCAAGAATAGGTAAAATCTGACTTTATTTTTGTAAAAAATCATATAAATATTTGCTACCGCGCCCGAATTTTATAATTCTTCATCATATATTAGCTAAAAGAAAACATTGCAAAAAGAAAATTGCTATTTCAAGTATGGTAGGTATTCTAGAATCCAGCCCATATAGGTTGCTTGCAATATCCAACGTATTCATTAAAATAACACCCGAAAATAGAATGTTTATTATCTGATTGGTACCACGTTTTGGTCACTTTTGCATGTGCAATGCTTAAAACCATCCATAGTATAGATCCTAAAGCATGATTATGAATGTTTTAACAAAATTATCCATTTCAAGAATAGGTCAAATCTAACTTAATTTTTGTAAAAAAACATATAAATATTTGCTTCCGCGCCTGAATTTTATAATTCTTCATCATATTTTAGCTAAAAGAAAACATTGCAACAAGAAATTTGCTATTTCAAGTGTGGTAGTTATTCTAGATTCCAGCCCATGTGGCTTAAAATATACAACGTATTCATTAAAATGACACCCGAAAATTGAATGTTTATTATCTGATTGGTACTACGTTTAGGTCACTTTTGCATGTCCAATGCTTAAACCCAACTATAGTATAGATCCTAAAGCATGAATATGAATGTTTTAACAAAAATATCCATTTCAAGAATAGGTAAAATGTGACTATATTTTTGTAAAAAATCATATAAATATTTGCTTCCGCGCCCGAATTTTATAATTCTCCATCATATTTTGGAAAACATTGCAACAAGAAAATTGCTATTTCAAGTGTGGTAGGTATTCTGGAATCCAGACCATATAGCTTACAATATACAAAGTATTTATCAAGAATAGGTTAAAATCTGACATTATTTTTGTAAGAAAATCATATAAATATTTGCTTCCTTGCCCGAATTTTATAATTTTTAATCATATTTTAGCTAAAAGAAAACAATGCAACAAGAAAATTGCTATTTCAAGTGCGGTAGATATTCTAGAATCTAGCCCATGTAGCTTACAATATACAACGTATTCTTTAAAATGTTACCCGAAAATAGAATGTTTATTATCTGATTGGTACCACGTTTCGGTCACTTTTGTATGTCCAATGCTAAAATTATCCATAGTATAGATCCTAAAACATGAATATGAATGTTTTAACAAAAATATCCTTTTCAAGAATAGGTAAAATCTGACTTATTTTTTGTAAAAAATCATATAAATATTTGCTTCCGCGCCTGAATTTTATAATTCTTTATTATATTTTGGCTAAAAGAAAACATTGCAATAAGAAAATTGCTATTTCAAGTGTGCTAGGTATTCTAGAATCCAGCCCATGTAGCTTACAATATACAACGCATTTATTAAAACGACACCCGAAAATTGAATGTTTATTATCTGATTGGTTTTTGTATGTCCAATGCTAAAATTATCCATAGTATAGATCCTAAAGCATGAATGTTTTAACAAAAATATCCTTTTCAAGAATAGGTAAAATCTGACTTTATTTTTGTAAAAAATCATATAAATTTTTGCTTCCGCGCCCGAATTTTATAATTCTTCATCATATTTTAGCTAAAGGAAAACATTGCAAAAAGAAAATTGCTATTTCAAGTGTGGTAGTTGTTCTAGAATCCAGACCATATAGCTTACAATATACAAAGTATTTATCAAGAATAGGTTAAAATCTAACTTTATTTTTGTAAAAAATCATATAAATATTTGCTTCCGCGCCCGAATTTTATAATTCTTTATCATATTTTAGCTAAAAGAAAACATGGCAATAAGAAAATTGCTATTTCAAGTGTGGTAGTTGTTCAAGATTCCAGCCCATGTAGCTTAAAATTTACAACTTATTCATTAAAATGACACCCGAAAATTTAGTGTTTATTATCTGATTGGTACCACGTTTAGGTCACTTTTGCATGTCCAATGCCTAAAACCATCCATAGTATAGATCCTAAAGCATGATTATGAATGTTTCAACAAAAATATCCATTTCAGGAATAGGAAAAATCTGACTTATTTTTGTAAAAAATCATATAAATATTTGCTTCCGCGCCCGAATTTTATAATTCTTTATCATATTTTAGCTAAAAGGAAACATTTCAACAAGAAAATTGCTATTTCAAGTGTGGTAGATATTCTAGAATCCAGTCTATGTAGCTTACAATATAGAACGTATTCATTAAAATGACACCCGAAAATTGAATGTTTATTATCTGTTTGGTACCACGTTTTGGTCACTTTTGCATGTCCATTGCTAAACCTATCCATAGTATAGATTCTAAAGCATGAATATGAATGTTTTAACAAAAATATCTATTTCAAGAATAGGTAAAATCTGACTTTATTTTTGTAAAAAATCATATAAATATTTGCTACCGCGCCCGAATTTTATAATTCTTCATCATATATTAGCTAAAAGAAAACATTGCAAAAAGAAAATTGCTATTTCAAGTATGGTAGGTATTCTAGAATCCAGCCCATATAGGTTGCTTGCAATATCCAACGTATTCATTAAAATGACACCCGAAAATAGAATGTTTATTATTTGATTGGTACCACGTTTTGGTCACTTTTGCATGTGCAATGCTTAAAACCATCCATAGTATAGATCCTAAAGCATGATTATGAATGTTTTAACAAAATTATCCATTTCAAGAATAGGTCAAATCTAACTTAATTTTTGTAAAAAAACATATAAATATTTGCTTCCGCGCCAGAATTTTATAATTCTTCATCATATTTTAGCTAAAAGAAAACATTGCAACAAGAAATTTGGTATTTCAAGTGTGGTAGGTATTCTAGATTCCAGCCCATGTGGCTTAAAATATACAACGTATTCATTAAAATGACACCCGAAAATTGAATGTTTATTATCTGATTGGTACTACGTTTAGGTCACTTTTGCATGTCCAATGCTTAAACCCAACTATAGTATAGATCCTAAAGCATGAATATGATGTTTTAACAAAAATATCCATTTCAAGAATAGGTCAAATCAGACTTATTTTTGTAAAAAAACATATAATTATTTGCTTCCGCGCCTGAATTTTATTATTCTTCATCATATTTTAGCTAAAAGAAAACATTGCAACATGAAAATTGCTGTTTCAAGTGTGGTAGGTATTCTAGAATCAAGCCCATGTAGGTAGTAGCATACAATATACAACATATTCATTAAAATGACACCCGAAAACTGAATGTTTATTATCTGATTGTTACCACGTTTTGATCACTTTTTTATGTCCAATGTTAAAACCATCTATAGTATAGATCCTAAAGCATGAATATGAATGTTTTAACAAAAATATAAATTTTTAAAATAGATCAAATCTGACTTATATTTGTAAATAATCATATAAATATTTGCTTTCGCGCCCGAATATAATAATTCTTAATCATATTTTAGCTAAAAGAAAACATTGCAACAAGAAAATTGCTATTTCAAGTGTGGTAGGTATTCTAGAATCCAGCCCATGTAGCTTACAATATACAACGTATTTATCAAGAATAGGTAAAAATATGACTTTATTTTTCTAAAAAATCTTATAAATATTTGCTTCCGCGCCTGAATTATATAATTCTTAATCATATTTTAACTAAAAGAAAACATTGCAACAAGAAAATTGCTATTTCAAGTGTGCTAGGTATTCTAGAATCTAGCCTATGTAGCTTACAATATACAACGTATTCATTAAAATGACACCCGAAAATAGAATTTTTATTATCTGATTGGTACCACGTTTTGGTCACTTTGGCATCTCTAATGCTTACAACCATCCATAGTATAGATCCTAAAGCATGAATATGATTGTTTTAACAAAAATATCCATTTTAAGAATAGGTAAAATCTGATTTTATTTTTTTTTAAATTATATAAATATTTGCTTCCGCGCCTGAATTTTATAACTCTTCATCATATATTAGCTAAAAGAAAACATTGCAAAAAGAAAATTGCTATTTCAAGTATGGTAGGTATTCTAGAATCCAGCCCATATAGGTTGCTTGCAATATCCAACGTATTCATTAAAATGACACCCGAAAATAGAATGTTTATTATTTGATTGGTACCACGTTTTGGTCACTTTTGCATGTGCAATGCTTAAAACCATCCATAGTATAGATCCTAAAGCATGATTATGAATGTTTTAACAAAATTATCCATTTCAAGAATAGGTCAAATCTAACTTAATTTTTGTAAAAAAACATATAAATATTTGCTTCCGCGCCAGAATTTTATAATTCTTCATCATATTTTAGCTAAAAGAAAACATTGCAACAAGAAATTTGCTATTTCAAGTGTGGTAGGTATTCTAGATTCCAGCCCATGTGGCTTAAAATATACAACGTATTCATTAAAATGACACCCGAAAATTGAATGTTTATTATCTGATTGGTACTACGTTTAGGTCACTTTTGCATGTCCAATGCTTAAACCCAACTATAGTATAGATCCTAAAGCATGAATATGATGTTTTAACAAAAATATCCATTTCAAGAATAGGTCAAATCAGACTTATTTTTGTAAAAAAACATATAATTATTTGCTTCCGCGCCTGAATTTTATTATTCTTCATCATATTTTAGCTAAAAGAAAACATTGCAACATGAAAATTGCTGTTTCAAGTGTGGTAGGTATTCTAGAATCAAGCCCATGTAGGTAGTAGCATACAATATACAACATATTCATTAAAATGACACCCGAAAACTGAATGTTTATTATCTGATTGTTACCACGTTTTGATCACTTTTTTATGTCCAATGTTAAAACCATCTATAGTATAGATCCTAAAGCATGAATATGAATGTTTTAACAAAAATATAAATTTTTAAAATAGATCAAATCTGACTTATTTTTGTAAATAATCATATAAATATTTGCTTTCGCGCCCGAATATAATAATTCTTAATCATATTTTAGCTAAAAGAAAACATTGCAACAAGAAAATTGCTATTTCAAGTGTGGTAGGTATTCTAGAATCCAGCCCATGTAGCTTACAATATACAACGTATTTATCAAGAATAGGTAAAAATATGACTTTATTTTTCTAAAAAATCTTATAAATATTTGCTTCCGCGCCTGAATTATATAATTCTTAATCATATTTTAACTAAAAGAAAACATTGCAACAAGAAAATTGCTATTTCAAGTGTGCTAGGTATTCTAGAATCTAGCCTATGTAGCTTACAATATACAACGTATTCATTAAAATGACACCCGAAAATAGAATTTTTATTATCTGATTGGTACCACGTTTTGGTCACTTTGGCATCTCCAATGCTTACAACCATCCATAGTATAGATCCTAAAGCATGAATATGATTGTTTTAACAAAAATATCCATTTTAAGAATAGGTAAAATCTGATTTTATTTTTTTTTAAATTATATAAATATTTGCTTCCGCGCCTGAATTTTATAACTCTTAATAATATTTTAGCTAAAAGAAAACATTGCAACAAGAAAATTGCTATTTCAAGTGTGGTAGGTATTCTAGAATCCAGCCCATGTAGCTTACAATATATAACGTATTCATCAAGTATAGGTGAAATCTGACTGTATTTTTCTAAAAAATCATATAAATATTTTCTTCCGCGCCCGAATTTTATAATTCTTAATCATATTTTAGCTAAAAGAAAATATTGCAACAAGAAAATTGCTATTTCAAATGTGGTAGGTATTCTAGAATCCAGCCCATGTAGGTAGCTTACAATATACAACGTATTCATTATAATGATACCCGAAAATTGACTGTTGATTATTTGATTGTTACCACGTATTGGTCACTTTTGAAAGTTCAATGCTTAAAACCATCCATAGTATAGATCCTAAAGCATGAATATGAATGTTTTAACAAAAATATCCATTTCAAGAATAAGTAAAATCTGACTTTATTTTTGTAAAAAATCATATAAATATTTACTTCCGCGCCCGAAATTTATAATTTTTTATTATATTTTAGCGAAAAGAAAACATTGCAACAAGAAAATTGCTATTTCAAGTGTGGTAGGTATTCTAGAATCAAGCCCAAGTAGCTTACAATATACAACGAATTCAATAAAATAACACTCGAAAATTGAATGTTTATTATCTGATTGGTACTACGCTTTTGTCCCTTTTGCATGTCCAATGCTTAAAACCATCCATAGTATAGATCCTAAAGCATGAACATGAATGTTTTAACAAAAATATCCATTTCAAGAATAGGTAAAATTTTACTTTATTTTTGTAAAAAATTATATAAATATTTGCTTCCGCGCCCGAATTTTAAAATTCTTCATCATATTTAACTAAAAGAAAACATTGCAACAAAATAGTTGCTATTTCAAGTGTAGTAGGTATTCTAGAATCCAGCCCATGTAGCTTACAATATACAACGTACTCATTGAATTGACACCCGAAAATTGAATGTTTATCATGTGATTGGTACCACGATTTAGTAATTTTTGCATGTCTAATGCTAAAACCATTCATAGTATAGATCCTAAAGCATAAACATGAATGTTTTAACAAAAATATCCATATCAAGAATAGGTAAAATCTGAAATATTTTTGTAAAAAATAATATAAATATTTGCTTCCGCGCCTGAATTTTATAATTCTTCATCATATTTTAGCTAAAAGAAAACATTGCTACAAGAAAATTGCTATTTCAAGTGTGGTAGGTATTCTAGAATCCAGCCCATGTAGCTTACAATATACAACGTATTCATTAAAATGACACCCGAAAATTGAATGATTATTATTTGATTGGTACCACGTTTTGGTCACTTTTGCATGTCCAATGCTTAAAACCATCTATAGTATAGATCTTAAAGCAGGAATATAAATGTTTTAACAAAATTATCCATTTGAAGCATAAGTAAAATCTGACTTTATTTTTGTAAAAAATCATATAAATATTTGCTTCCCCGCCCGAATTTCATAATTTTTTATCACATTTTAGCTAAAAAAAACATTGCAACAAGAAAATTACTATTTCAACTGTGGTAGGTATTCTAGAATCCAGCCCAAGTAGCTTACAATATACAACGTATTCATTTAAATAACACACGAAAATTGAATGTTTATTATATGATTTGTACCACGCTTTAGTAACTTTTGCATGTCCAATGCTAAAACCACCCAGAGTAAAGATCCTAAAGAATGAATATGAATGTTTTAACAAATATATCCATTTCAAGAATAGGTAAAATCTGACTTTATTTTTGTAAAAAATCATATAAATATTTGCTTCCGCGCCCGAATTTTATAATTTTTCATCATATTTTAGCTAAAAGAAAACATTGCAACAAGAAAATTGCTATTTCAAGTGTAGTAGGTATTCTAGAATCCTGCCCATGTAGTTTACAATATACAACGTATTCATTAAAATAACACACAAAAATTGAAAGTTTATTATCTGATTTGTACCACGTTTCAGTAACTTTTGCATGTCCAATGCTAAAACCATTCATAGTATTGATCTTAAAGCATGAATATGAATGTTTTAACAAAAATATCCATTTCAAGAACAGGTAAAATCTGACTTGATTTTTGTAAAAAATCATATAAATATTTGCTTCCGCGCCCGAATTTTTTAATTTTTTATTATATTTTAGCTAAAAGAAAACATTGCAACTAAAAAAAATGCTATTTCAAGTGTGGTAGGTGTTCTAGAATCCAGCCCATGTAGCTTACAATATATAACGTATTCATTAAAATGACACCCAAAATTGAATGTTTATTATCTGATGGGTAACACGTTTTGGTCACTTTTGCATGTCCAATGTTTAAAACTATCCATAGTATAGATCCCAAAGCATTAATATGAATATTTAACAAAAAAATCCATTTCAGGAATATGTAGAATCTGACTTTATTTTTGTAAAAAATCATATAAATATTTGCTTCCGTGGCCGAATTTTATATTTCTTTATTATATTTTAGCTAAAAGAAAACATTGCAAGAAGAAACTTGCTATTTTAAGTGTGGTAGGTATTCTAGAATCCAGCCCATGTAGCTTACAATATACAACGTATTCATTAAAATAACA